>JAGKPY010000024.1:0-287236 GCA_022609225.1 Boeremia lycopersici
TTAACACCTTATAGAGAGTAATCCTTAGTAGTAGTAGGTAATATATAGTAAAGCCTAGTATCTAATTATCTTTTAGATAGCTTCTAATATCTTATCTATTCTATCTATAAGCTGTAAGTGTAAGCGTTGCTTTAGTTAGGCTTAGCATATAATTTTAGATAATTAGAATAGACTCTAGCTAAGTACTATAAAGGCACTTTAACTTCTTAAAAACTAGCTCTAGAATAATATAGTAGAAAGCTTATACAAGCAGCTTATATTAATAATATAGGCATATAATAAGTTAAGTATATAGAGGTTAGATTTAGTACCCCTAAGTATTAATTTACTAATTATAATTAAATAAGTAAGCACCTTACCTAAATAGGAAACTATAGCCTATAGTTATCTTAAATCTACCTATATTTAACCTGTAGTTGTTATAGCCTGTTTAACTTGTGCCCTTTACTATAACTGTACAGTAGTCCTTTACTGTTAAGCTGTAGCGTAGCTACAGGTTGGCCAACGGGCCGTAGTACGGCCCGTTGGAAACGCTGTTCCTCACGGCAGATCTGTCTACATTTGGTATCGAGCAACCGCAAGAACAATGGAACCACTCCATAAACCTCCGGCAAGCGCATGTGGAGCTCGCCGAGCTCTGCATGTGTTTTCTTAATTTATTCGGATCATGCCCTGGTCAAGTGGAAGGCAGCACTGATCAAAATGCCGACGTCACAGCACTAGTTGATTATGCAGCCAATTTCTGGTATGTTCATTTCCAAGATGGATGAATTGCGTCCAACGATGCGGACATGATTCCTCTTGCCATGAATTTGATTGATCCGAGTTCCGAGTCTCACAAGTTTTGGTTTCCAGTCTGCTCGCAATCTTCCTACCTACGTCCATCCCATCTTCAACGCAATTTTGACAATGATGCCGGATCCAAGTTATCCACATCTTTAGAAGTTGCATCATATTTCGGACTCCACGCACTAGTCGAATCATTGCTCCAACAGGGATGTAACACCGATTCGGACAACGGCCAGTCACCGCTGTATTGGGCTATTAGAAGAGGCCACTTCGTTGTTGCTGAGCTCTTGCTCCAGAATGGAGCCGATGCAAACGCTAGAAGTGTGCTAGAACAAGCTGCAGTTGGGGGTGATGAACATTTAATCAGACTGCTTCTCGACAAAGGCGCCGAAATAGACGCAGCTGTAGTAATAGCCCACTTGCATTGCTTGGATCCCAGACCAGAGATCATCGAACTGTTCCTCGACCGGGGAATCGAGATTGACGCAGAAAATGGGGATGGTGAGACTGCACTTCAGGCAGCTGTACTCGAAGGTCACATAGAGGTGACTCAGTTGCTTTTGCAACGTGCTGCGCAGATCAACAAGCAGAGCGGGCCTTATGGCTGCGCTATCGGCGCAGCTCTTGTTAGATGTCGCTCCTGCTGCGATATGGTAGAACTGCTGCTCGACCATGGAGCAGATGTTGACTCGGATTGCGGAGAGATGGGCACCCTGCTTACGAAAGCTTGCTGCCTTGGCGACAAGGCCGTGGTTGAGCTACTTCTAGGCCGAGGAGCAGATGTTCACAAGCAAGGAGGCAACTTTACGAACGCAGTTACGGCAGCCGCATACTCAGGCCAAAGCGATATCATAGAGATGCTGTTAAAACAGAACGCCGATATCCACTCTAGCGGCGACTTTTTTGCTAACGCGGTTGCTGCTGCAGCGTGCGCAGGTCACACTTACACCATGAAGCTGCTCCGTACCAAAGGTGCAGACATTCACCAGCAGGGAGGGACGTATTGTAACGCGCTTGGAGCAGCGTTGTGTGGTGACCAACACGAGATTGCTCAATCCTTGGTCGAAGAAGGTGCAGATCTAACTGTCATTAATGATGATGGATGGACATTACTTCAACTGGTATCTAGTCTGGGACTTCCGCGGATGGTCGCGTTGTTGCTCGGAAAGGGTGCGAAAATAAACCAAGCCGACAAGCATGGACGGACTCCACTCAATACTGCAGCTCTGAGCGGACAAAGAGAAGTAGTCGAGCTCCTGCTGGATAACGGGGCCGAACAAATTCCTGACTCGACAGGTTGGACACCACTGCACATACCATCAGGTAAAGGACACATCGATGTGGTCAAGCTGCTATTGGATCGAATGGTGTATCTGACTATTGAAAACAAGGCCGGTCAAACGCCCTTGTGCATCGCCGCGGCCAAGGGTCACCTCATGGTTATGAAACGTCTGCTATAGAAGAACGTGAACGTTAATAAAGCTGACCGTGAAGGTATCACAGCTCTCCACCATGCGGCTGGAGGCGGTCACCCTGAAGCCGTGAAGATGCTGATCGAACATGGGGCGGATATATCAGCCACGATAGCCGACATTAGCTGTAACGCATTACATGTTGCAGTCGAAAATAATCGCCCTAGTGTCGTAGCGGTCTTGATCGATTATGGAGTTGATATCGCTACTGCATCAGCATATGGTCGCAGTCCACTAAGCACCGCTCTGGATAATGACTGTTTGGACGTGGCGAAGCTCTTCTTGCAGGAAAAGGCCTACAAAGCTGCAGGAGGTATGATACCTATCTACGGCACCATAGCCAACCAACTGGCCTTCAAGGGCCGCTCTGATCTGTTGTACTACCTCCATAATCAGGTATCAGACTGTTTGTTTCTGGAAGAGAGTCACAAAAGGACACCGCTCCACCTAGCGGCAAGAGGTGGGGACCTGGAGACGTATCACTGGGTCGCCAGCCAAGGTCTAGACTTCCAAGCGATCGATGCCAAAGGAGATGATTTAGTATGCTTCGCAGCCTCGGGAGGCTCCCTGGACGTTCTAGCTGCAGTTCTCCAACACCAGCCACGTCTCGGTGATTTAATGACTCACTGGACCCCACTTCATTGGGCCTGTAGAGCCGGTAAAATTGACGTGATAGAGCGGCTTCTCGCAGAGGGTTTTACGAGTGTCAATGTCACTGTTCCTGATTTCTCCGGCAATTGGACTCCCTGGGCTATCGCTGTGTTCCACGGCAATCATAGATTGCTAGACAGCCTGTCTGCGCATCAGCGAACTGCTCTGGGTGAGTCAACAAAGAACTCACCTCTAGAGGCGGTATCACATCTCGATGCAACGTGTGACGGTTGTTTCCATGTAAGTTTTTCAATGTGCGCTCGCGCATCGCTCTCTAGGTCTAACGCATCATAGGTGATACGTGGGCCTCGCTACAACTGCATGAAATGCATTGGCTTTGATTACTGTTTCATGTGTAAACCTTTCTTGCGGCACTTGCACAAGGGCCACAAGTGGAAATTGTTTGAGGCCTGGGACTCAACTCAATCGTATGTGCAGCAGAGATTATAAGGCCAAAAACATAGAGAGACGAGACCTCTACTAGGGTATTGACTAGTAAACTTTCATTCTACACAAAGTCTTACATGACTTACTGGGCTTAGGACTCGTACTCGTACCCATTATACATCTTCGGCAATCTTGCAGGCGCTGTCCTCCGTAATGTTTCGGCGAATCAGGTGTTCAACCAGCGCACACTAGCTACGATTGGTAGTAGTCAGATAATGCGTTTCTAACGCCTGTTGGTTAGTTGAAGAGGGGGCGAGGAGTGATGCAGATACATAAGTGAGATGTTAGGTGCGAGGCTAGGCATCTGCATGTAAGCGCTCACTCGAAACTCACAGCCAGATGCGAAACCGCCGATCGATCACCCCTTTCAGCAGCCAAAATCAATCTCATGAACGCGAGTTGCGATTTGGCGCAGACATGGATTATTCCTGGCTTGTTCAACAATCAGTGT
This sequence comes from Boeremia lycopersici, assembly GCA_022609225.1. Lineage (NCBI taxonomy): Eukaryota > Fungi > Ascomycota > Dothideomycetes > Pleosporales > Didymellaceae > Boeremia > Boeremia lycopersici. The sequence continues at coordinate 3,811 of JAGKPY010000024.1, forward strand.
TTCCAGTGACTGCATGCTCTTCTCATCCCATACTTCTCCAAACATGATGCCCTGCACAAAGCATTCGCCAATGAACACAACGTGATCATCCTGCTTTCTGAAGAGAAAAGGTACAGATGCACCAGGTAGCACATACACAAGATCGTCAGGTTTGGCGAACACAGGAACTAATGCTAGCAAGCCATTGTGCAAGACACCAAGTTTGCGCTTGTCGCAGCACTTCAGCATCTGATGAATCTGCCGGAGGTAGCTGGGCGGCCATATTCGTTTAGTGAAAAGCTCGATGAGCGTGCTGTTGGACCCATCCCTCTCCCACTTAAGGACCATTTGGAGGGCTTTGTTCAGGACGTCACGGTATATGACATGGTCGTACACAAGTAGTTTCTCAAACTCTTCTGCAGAACTGAATTTACGCGCGAGTTTACACCATTGAGCAAGTGGAAATGCGTTTTTATCCAGGTCACATTCATCTGAGACGATCTTCATGGAGTCAACAAGTTTTCCTTTGACGCTGAGCTGTCGAAATGCGGCCCCTTGTAAGGGTGGACATCCACTTGGTTCCGCTCCAGCGATGGACGGGCCTCCAGCTTTCAATTGAGCAGATGACCTTCCTGAACCGGTATTTATTATTGAGCTTTCGACGCCAAATACTCCAGCGCAAGTCCAATCGGGGACCCAAGTTGGTAGGGATTCTAGACCAATGCAAGAAGAATACTTCGATGCCCTTCTGAACATCTCGGAACCGAACTGTTCATAGAGATAGAGCGCTATATCGATGAATAGCTTGTTCGCGGAGCGACGATAATCGGGATGGAGGAAGGGCATCCCATCGTCGGTGCCAAGCATAGAGAGTATACCATAGAGCTTGTCTCTGGGGTCGGAACTTGTACACCACCGGGTTTTTATAAGCAGCCCGAGAAGCCTGGGACCCATCTCTTCATCCCTCCGTTTCCGAACCCATGATATGAATTGTACGACTTCACTCGCAGCAGGTACACGAAGTCTGTCGCAAAGCGCTGTCGAATACCATCTCGCATAGTAGTCCGCTAGTGCCTCCCAGGAAATCGACATATGTCCACAGCGTACTTCTACCTTGCGCGCGCTGAACAGCTCTTGCAAGACCCAAGTTCGATTAAACCAAGCGCGAGAGGAGAAGTTCCATTGGACCTCCTCGCTCGGTCTTGGAATGATTTCTCGTCTTGGATAGTCGATAGGCTCGTACCGGTCCTCAATATAGCGCATAATAGAGTCGCTGTCATCACTGCTCTCTCCGAGATACACGACCACTTCGGTCGCGCCGCTGTAGATTGACCGCATCATTGCCACTTGAGCTCCACGCTCGTCAAAATCGGCTTGGCTGATACAGATCGCATCAATCCAGAGCGTTCGCGATTTATCAGGCAGACGAAGGCTTTCGAGGGCGCTGTAACAGTTGGTCGTTACCGTTAACGAATGCGAGGTACCGACCTCGGCACCGTCGCAAAAAACATCCTGTGTGTGTGCCAAATCTCCCCAGGTGTAGGAAAGAGCTTCGTAATCGATTTGCGAGTCAGCATCGCCTGCTGTAAGCTGGAGAGAAAAGCGTATGGGGTCATCGGCGATTCCTGCTTGCAAGTGCATGACCCGGAAGCTTTGGGCTTCCAATAGCGGTACTGTCGAATACGTCATTTCATAATTATCGTGGAAACACCTCAGTAAATTGAGAGTAAGAGGCTTGCTCATCTTGTCCTCACTGAGCACTCAGGCAACCTCCTTCAACACCCTGGTCTACTCACACGCATAGCCGACTTTGTGTTGTGGCTGGGGTACAATGCGACAAGACGCGAAGAGTTTCCCAGGGAAACCCAGGGACACTTAAGAACATATAGGAAGGTGTGTATTTTGCTCGGAATAGATAATAGCCATCTCGTGACTGTAAGGTAGTGGGCAAGGCTGAGACGATGGTAGTGGTGGGTGGGGGTGGCATGACTACGTCATCCAGACATCGGTCCGCCGACTGCGGCGGCAGTGCTGGCAGACGCCAACTCTGGTCTGTCAAGGAAGTGCTAGCAACCACAGATTTCGCGCAAAGCGCAAATTCGGAAATATGCCCCTAGTCAGGAAGCTCCTGATCTTTGCTGCTGTTGATGGGCTCGTGCTCCAGCCCCGCTCTCCTCCTCATGCGCAGCACCAGCAGGCTATAAAGATCGACTACAAGGGCAACATAGGGCCACTGCTTAGGAACAACGACATTGATGATATCACGGCATCATCTTTCGAGTCGCATGGTATTGTAGGTCAGTATGCGCGTCCGGAGCACGTGTATTCGATGTCGCTGACGTCAATAAGGATTGCTCAAAGTAGCTACCTCAGTCTTCCTGATATCGATATGCGGCCGAGAACAAGTCGCACAAGTGCGCGGCAAACCAATCTACAAAATCACAGACGTTGCTCTCATCCCTCTTGCGTCCCAGTCTGAGGCGGACAAAGCTATAATATCTACGCGCGAACGCCTGCACCGACACAGCAAGACACAAGAAGCGGGGGAAGATGATACAGACAGCGAAAGCGAGGATGACGCGCCCAGCGTCACCGACTCGCTCGTTGAAGACACGCCGCGTTCTCCGACCGAGGTGAAAGATCCGATCACGGGCCAGAGAGGCCCTGCGGACAAGAGATCCAGTGTCGCCGAAGATGTCATGCAGAAGAAGGGTGTGTATGGAAGGTTTGCCAACAAGTGGTTCTCACGCACGGGCTGGAGCGCAGACAGTAGGCGAACTCAGGGTCTGAGCTCAGAAGAAGACCTTGCTGCGAAGACCGTTCCCAAGAATGTAGATTCTACAGGCCCTACAGAGGAGGCGGACCCATCGCAATCACACGAGCTGCCGAGTGACGAGAGGACAACGCCAGGCACAGTCAAGCCGGAGGATATACCAAAGGCTTTGGAGGGAGGCAAGGATGCGACTACGATAGCTCTGTTACCGCGCGTGCTTCAAACCACCAAGATGTACTTCTCGTCTGGCAATTTCTTTTACTCATACGACTATGACTTGTCGCATGGGATTGTCGATCAATCAACAAATGCCAACGTACCGTTGTTCAAGCAGTACGATCCTTTGGTTAGTTGCATTCATCCGAGCTGCGCTTTTCTGCTAACTCGTCTCAGTTCTTTTGGAACCAGCACATTATTACGCCATTCGTAGAAGCTGGCCAACATTCCTTCGTTCTTCCCATAATCCAGGGGTTCGTCGGACAACGTCCATTCACAATCAAGATCGCCGACGGCAAATCAGACAGCTTAGTTATAGATAAGGATGCCACACCAGACGATATACAATTACAGTCGTGGCACGAGGAAGGAGTTGCAGCATCTGAGTCTTCTAAGGAAGATATGGCAGCGGACCTTGCAAATGGAAAGGACTTTTTACTCACGCTAATCTCTAGACGTTCAATCAAGCGTGCTGGTCTGCGTTATCTCCGCCGTGGAACAGACGACGAGGGATGTACAGCAAACACCGTCGAGACTGAACAGATGCTCTCTGCGCCGACTTGGAATACATCACAAGATAGGATATACTCTTTCACACAACTTCGCGGCTCAATTCCACTGTACTTCTCGCAGTCCCCATACAGCTTGAAGCCACAGGTCAGCACATGGGGCTCTTTCGAGACCAACGGGCAAGCATTCAAGCGTCATTTCAACGACTTAGCCGCCCGCTACAGCGAGGTTTACGTCGCCTCGCTCATCGATAAGCACGGTACAGAGGCTAAGATTGGTGAACTGTACGAGCAGCACGCCAAAAATCTCAATGAGCATGGTGGCATTGACGGCAAAGGGAAGCGACTCGGCTTTGAGTGGTTCGATTTTCACAACGTCTGCCGCGGCATGCACTTTGAGAACGTCTCCAAGCTCATGGACTCTCTTGCTCCATATCTCGACTCGACTGGTTGGACAGAAATCTCCGACAATTCGGTTGCACACAGACAATCTGGCATTCTACGCACAAACTGCATGGATTGTCTCGACCGCACAAACGTCGTACAGAGCGCGACTGCCCGTGGTGCCCTAGAACAGCAACTTTCAGTGGGTAACTACACCATTGACTTACAAAATGATCCCTCTACCTCCTGGTTCAATACGCTTTGGGCGGACAATGGCGATAACATCAGTCGTCAATATGCTGGCACCGCAGCGCTCAAAGGTGACTTTACTCGTACACGCAAACGACAGATTACCGGTGCGCTTACGGACTTTGGTTTAACGCTGACGCGCTACTACAACAACATTGTCAATGACTACTTTGCACAAGCAGTCATCGATTACCTTCTCGGCCGGGCAACAGACACTATCTTTGCTGAATTTGAAGCCGACATGAAGTCCTCAGACTACTTCGTCGACGTGCGCAAAGTCCGACAAGCAGCCATTGAGCGTTGCGCTGCGCGGGTCATCGAAGATGAAGACGAGGATCTACTCCACGGTTGGACACTCAGCGTGCCTACCTCCGCGAACCACGTCAAGACGAGCACTTTCGAAGAAGCGGTTCTCCTTCTCACTGGGAAAGCACTGTACTTCTGCCGATTGGACTGGGGAACAGAGAAGGTTAGCGAGTTCGAGCACATTGCACTTGAGAATATCCAGGGCTTGATACGTGGCGTGTACATCACCAGTACCCTTGCGCAGCGACACACGGATGCCGAGAAGAACGTTGGTTTCGTAATCAGGTTCCGAGCAGATGCAGAGGGTGAGCTCATCAGGCGGAATACAAGAGCGCTGGACTCAGGCGCTGCAAACGACGAGCAGAAGAAAGACGAAAAGAAAACAAAGTCCGAGGAAGGAAGGTTCCTAGCTTTCAAGGCTCTACCGCCGCGCAGCAGTGTGCCAAGCGAAGGCGAGAAAGCAGAGAATGAGGTTGACGTCGTGAGAGAGATCTGCGAGGAGGTAGTCAGAGTGGCTAACAAAGTGAAGAAAGTGGCGCCAAATCCCGAGACCGATAGTAGTGGTTCCGAAGACCGAGTCCTACAGATCGAGGAGAAGGATATCATCAGTCTGGCGGATGCTAGAAAGAGTACGGGTTATCTGGAGCAGATCGGGTACTCGCTGAAGAAGCTTGTTTGGTAGCTGAAGCTCTACGTAGAAGAACCATTTCTTTGCCTGGAGCGGAGATGGAGCCAAACATGGGCTGACAGCAACGCCGCTTATCCATTGACACCGCGTTCCAACAATTTACCCAAAACTAGAACACCTCCTGGGCAATACTTGGCTGCCCCGCCTTTCATCGGCTGCGGGTTTTCTCATACATCGGACAGGACGCCTTTCCCTTGTCAATTGCCCGTCCGGTCATTTTCAACGCATTAGATGCGTCTCTGCTGGCAATACGGCACCCTGCCGCGCCGCGCACCACCATGCAGCAACCATTTCTGCTGCCAGCCCAAGTCGTCCCCTACCTGGGTATGCTGTTGCGCCCCGCGCACAGCAGCCAGGGAGGATCTGTATAGCCACTTGATGTGGGTTCATGCGCAACCAGTTTAACCACACCACAAAGTATAGTAAGCACTAACGAGCTAATACGAGTTATTGAATATCTAACCCAACGTCCGGTTATCTTGAACAGACGGAGTACTCGGCCTAACAACCGGCAACTGCAATACGCTCAGTATAAAGGAAAGTACATCCACCTCTTTATTCAACTACACTTTTCAAGGACGGTAATACACTTGATCTCTGAGCATTATCACATCTTTGAAACTCTGAATTGCCAGTAAGTATCATTCCTCTACATTCAATGGGAAAATTTAATCAGTTCTTGATTAGCTCCTGTCAAAATGCGCTTCGATTCCTATCTCACCTCCTTGGTGTTACTCGCAGCAAAGGAAGCAGCGGCCACTAAGATATTGTTCCAGCAAACCACCACTGTTTTCTTGCCGGTTCGATCTGGGGTCCTTATAACCGATGACAATCATTACCACAACATTGGGTTCAGAGATAGTGGTTGTACAACCGCAGGTCTCTCGTTCGTCAAGGAGATGTGCATAGATGGAGGTCGGCAAAGGGCACATATATACTGGACCAACCAACCAAACACGAAGTACTGCTTCACGATGGAGACTTCCGAGCATACCAATTGTGGCCAGTGGCAAACTTGTTCTCGATGGGAGTATACAGAAGCAAGGTGCACGTGGTAATGCGCTTGAGTGTCAGAAGCCGTCCCAAAGGGCTCAGGTTTAACGCTTACATGAGCGAGGCGGACTACATAGAGCCCTTTGAGAGATCTAAGAATCGAGAGTGATTAGTCTATTCAACATCTGAAGATCTCCACAGTGCAACTTGACCCGCACCGTGACGAATATGCAGCGATGGTACATACACAAGACGTGGGGGAATGTGCTGAAAGCCGGACCAGGCTTCTCGCTGAAGCACCTCACGCCTTTTCGGCTTTACTTCCAGCCCCCGCTCGGCGTTGCTCGAGCATTTCGTTCGGGGGAAACTCTTTGTTCTTGCGGAAGTACTGCCTGCATGCACCACATGTCATAGTAGCTGATTCCCCCATCCGCTTGTGACTGCCCTTGACGTATGGAGCATCGCAGTGGTGGCAGGGTCCTTTGCCATCTGCCCGGCCCTTGCGTCTCGCCATAATTGTAGCGCTAGACCAACGTCCGTTCTCACGGTAATATTTGTGGCAGATTGAACATCCTACCACACCCTCTAGTCCAGGGATAGGTTTGTGTTTGCCTACTAAGTAGGTTGCTCCACAGTGGTGACAGGGGGCTGATCAACGCGGGCTTTGCGCTTCTCCAACTGGAGCTCTGATGGCCAGATCTTGTGCTCTCTTGTAGAGAGTGCATGCATTGCATGCCATGGCATGTACAGTATAGCAGGGGTAAGTATTCAATGTGGATTCAAGACTTTGCAGCTGCCAGCTGCGAATAGAAAGTAGCTCATGGAGGTATACAAAGTATCCCAGCTTTAATCTTAGCACTTTATTGTCTAGTCTTGCATGCTTTACTACTACTTGCAGAGAGGTGCTGCTAGAAGGAGAAGGATATTTAGGATCCACATTGATTACTTACCCCTACCACACTGTACATCATACCATCGTTGGGAGTATTGGTCGAATGGCTTCTTGCAGTTGTAGCAAGGGCCCTTGACTCTGTCCTTCTCGGATCGTAGTGAGCTCGAAGTCGATACCGCCGCTTTAATATAGTGGGAGACGGCCACTCCTTGTGCTTGAGGTGATATTGGTAGCACTGTCGGCAAGCTTGCTTACCAAGAGCAGGGATCCATACTGATCGTCTTTTTGATGGTTCGTTACAGCAGTGGCATGGAGTAAGGGTCGTGGTTATCCAGAAGAGCGCGATTACTGCGGGAGCTGTTGGTCGGCAGATTAGCGCTTGTTGCTGTTGAGAAAAGCCATAAGGCTAGTATTCCAGTGGTGGTTTGATATGAGATCGATGACATGCTCGCCAGAGAAATGCTTGACCGGAGGTATTCAGTCGTAATTCCGCGACTTATTGGCGGCTTCAATGGTGGCTTGGATCCTACAAAAGTTTCAAGTGGCTGGTCAGACATGCCCGGGTGTAGTATTATAATGAAAGCAGCTGTAGTCTCTTGCCTGCTTGCCAACTCCTGAGCATTTGCTCGACTTTGCCTCAAATGCCTGGGAGACTTACATATTGTACATGCTGTATTCCCAGCAGCGTGAGGGTCCAACTGCAATTTGATCGAGCTCACTAGGTAGGTAGGATTTCTCTAAGCTCGACTCGTGCATCGGCTGCGCTTCCGCTTCGGATCGCGTCGGCCGTAAGTGCGGCTCTGCAGCGCCGGCACGGCTTGCGGCACTGCGGATGTCGGAGTGGAGATGAGCTTGGTCTGGTCTTGTTTGGACATGGGCGCTCTATGTGAAAGATTTCAAGGGCTAGGGATGGGTAGGGTAAGGCAGATTCGGTGGAAGACTCGTTGGAAGAATCTGTAGAGCCCAGAACGTAAAGTCTCTGATGGCTCATGAGCGCTCAGTGTGCTCACCTCATGAGCACGGTTCTCAGCCTGGTGCTAGAGCAAAGGTACCATTGTCCTGCTGACAAGAGAATTGCCAAACAAGCACCTTGCGTCTTTTACTGTGCTCTGTCTGATGTATGGAATGGTAGGCGAGCTTAGCGCGTCGGACACCGATGACGTTGAGGCTCTGCCAAATACCACAAAGGGACGCTGATCATGCGAAGCTATGCGCAGCTCTCTCTGGCCCAGCACAGTGGCAAGGCGTCCCAGGATGTTCTCGGCATTCGGGAAAAAGGCGTGAGTCTCGCATGTCAGTGCGGACATGTGCATGCGGCTGACGTTGATCGGCACCCACAAGTCCCAACCGGGCAATATACCCGCATATATCCTTATCTCCTCATCCCAACTTCTGGAGTCAAAGCTGGAGAACGAGCACTTTGTTGGGATGTTGGGGTTGTTGAGCGACACTATGCTGTGCACGTTAAGATGGAGTCTCCAGCCTGGGGAAATGTTGATCAAAACAAGGTTTGCTCGGGCATGTGTCTTCTCACGCCTTTCTGCCACGGCCCTTGGACTCTTGCATGAGTTGTTGTCCGACCTGCTCCGATCCTTCTGGGTAGATGATATCGGCCCAAGCGTCACTAAAGCCCGTTTCACGTGCTTCATGAACCAGTCGCGTCTCGAAATTCTCGGTGCAGTTATCATCGGCAGATGGGACTCGTATCCACGGATCACCTTCTCCAAAACCTCACCACTGCGTGTCTGGGGTTGCTTTAGAAGCCTCAGAGTCAGCTGGCCTGCGAGAGAGGCAATAATCCTTCGGACCGTCCGCACTCCTCAGCGAGAACACCAGACTCAGTCGTTCCCCATCTCGTGTCAAAACGTAACAGGACTCGATCGTCGGTACTCGACAGGACCAAGCTTTTGGGCAAACGGGAGGCGTGTTTGCGCTAACGCGATGTTGATGCATGCGATATTTTAGAAATAGTGGGCCGACGTCAGCGGCGCATAATTTGGTTGGTCGAAGCCTGACACCTCGAATTTCTCTGTCGATACGTGACGTCCCCAGTGGGGAAGTCTCCAGCGGAGCGAAATTGGGGTGAAAATTCTTTGACTTGGGGAGAGAGGGGAGCGAAATGTGGGTGTCCGGGGATTGGGGATTGCAGACGTGCAGGCATGAAGGTCGTGGAAGGCTGAGTACTGCAATCAGGCACGGCCAACCGCATGTTTAGGATGTAACTCATTCCTATCGCAGCTGATAAAATGTATTGTTATAACTACACATTTCCATCGAAACGCGTTAAGGAATTGTTACGTGATTGTAATTCTTGCCTGTCTGACAATGCATTTTACCAACTGGCTGTACCTGGTGCAGTACCAGGAATGTTAATAACGGCTTTGCGATTACAACAGTATCTGCAGCGCTGGTTCTCTACCATCAAGTTCGTATCAGAACCGTTTTTTGTGGCTTGCTGCCCGTCCGGCTGTCGTGTCATCGGCTCGGTGGCCGTCCCTCTCACGACTCGCAAAACAAGCATCGTTTGCCCCCGGCCGTGTCAGAGCTTATTCTCTGAGCCTACCGTCACTAAGCTCCACCATTGTTTGCCAATTAAAATATACCATTTCGGAGGCTAGACCGTAGCAGGAAGTGTAGCAGCTCTCTCCCGATGAGCAGACTGACCATACGCCCGTTGCTCTCCTGACCTTGGTCCACATGTGGAGGCTCTTTGCGGGTCTCCATAAGGAAGATGGGTGAGAGAGCATATAAGTCCACTTTTCCACCCATCAGTCTGATCACTGCATCCCTTTGCACCTACCAACTCGAGAACGGTCAAACATCAGCCAAGATGTATCAAATTGGCAACATCTATGGTATTACCGCCATTGCGGTTATTGGTGGTGGTTTATTTGGCTTTGATATCTCTTCCATGAGCGCCATGTACGAATTGTCCCTTGTTCATATTGTCCTGATTCTCACTAACGCAACGAAGTCTACCTACGCAACAATACCGCTGCTACTTCAACCAGGGCCCCCGTGGCCCTGAGTTCTCCGGAGACCCAGATGAGAGTTGCTCTGGCCCTACACCCAACGTTCAGGGCGGTATCACTGCCGCTATGCCAGGTGGCTCCTTCATTGGTGCACTCATCTCCGGCTACCTGACTGACAAGCTCGGTCGTCGTCGCGCCATTCAGATTGGTTGTCTTATCTGGATTATTGGTTCCATTATCTCATGTGCTGCTCAGAACATTGGTATGCTCATCGCCGGTCGGTTCATCAACGGTATCAGCGTGGGTATCTGCAGTGCGCAAGTCCCAGTATACGTTACCGAGCTTGCTCCACCCTCCAAAAGGGGGAGAGTGGTTGGTTCGCAGCAGTGGGCAATTACGTGGGGGATCCTTATCATGTATTACATCTCCTACGGCTGTACGTTCATGAAGGGGGCCAAGGCTTTCCGGGTTCCATGGGCCTTGCAGATGATTCCGGCTGTCATTCTCGCCATTGGCCTCCTCTTTCTACCTGAGAGTCCTCGCTGGCTCGCACGCAAGGATCGTTGGGAGGAATGTCATCAGGTTCTCACCCTCGTTCACGGCCATGGCGATCCCAACTCGCCTTTCGTTTCCCTCGAGATGGCCGAAATCAAACAGATGATCGAATTTGAGAGGCAGAACGCTGACGTCTCCATCAAGGAGCTCTTCAAGCCTAACATGCTCAACCGTCTCCATATCGGTATCTTTACACAGGTCTGGTCTCAACTTACGGGAATGAACGTTATGATGTATTACAGTAAGTACCAAAGTCCATTGCGCCGAATTCTACTGACAACCATTAGTCACATATGTTTTCGGCATGGCTGGTCTCACCGGTAATATTGGCTTGATTGCATCATCTATCCAATATATCATCAATGTGCTGATGACCATTCCTGCTCTCATCTGGATGGACCGCTGGGGTCGTCGACCTATGTTCGTCATTGGCGCTCTTCTCATGATGACCTGGCTGTTTGCAAATGCCGGTCTCATGGCTAGCTATGGACGTCCCGCTCCTCCGGGGGGTCTAAACAACATCGCCGAGCAGTCGTGGCAAATCGAAGGTGCCCCCGCAAAAGCTGTCATCGCCTGCACATACCTCTTCGTCGCTTCTTACGCGCCTACCTGGGGCCCTGCATCCTGGGTATACCCCCCGGAAATCTTTCCGCTGCGAGTCCGCGGTAAGGCAATCGCTCTTACCACTTCCGCGAACTGGATCTTCGTAAGTCAACAATCATCAACTCCACATGCACTACGATAACATACTAATTGTAATCACAGAACTTTGCACTGTCCTACTTCGTACCTCCTGCTTTCGTCAACATACAGTGGAAGGTCTACCTCATCTTCGCTGTCTTCTGTGCAGCCATGGCAGTCCATACCTTCTTCTTATTCCCCGAAACAGCTGGTAAAACTCTTGAAGATATTGAGGAAATGTTCATGGAGCGAACTCCAGCTTGGAAGACCAAGGTTGACTTCAGCAACTCCCGCCGTGCTGAGCAAGGTATCATCGATCCCGAGAAGATCGGAGGCTTCGATCACAGTTCAATCAAGATGGAGAACGTGGACGCCGAGACCAGGGCATAGGTATCTCTTCTGAAGAGAAGTTACGGACTGTTATTGGAGTTGTCGGAGTCTGACACAGAAATGTGGGCTTCACCTGTACTAGTAGGCTGAATTATTGGAGCCTAAGGGATTAGATATAATAACCCATTGCTCAAGCAAACGCTGGGTCCATAAAGATTAATCACGCTGAATGGATGCAATATATTGTTCTACTTGCCTTTGATTTGTGTTGCAGGAGGACGCATCGTCAGACCTACTCAAGCACAGTAAATGCACACCCATGTATGTCCGACCAGCGACTTGCGACTTTTGTATGATTCAGACCATCATTCTCGCACCCAATAGCCGCAGAACCACCATTGACAACCCCGTCTGACCGCAGAAAATCTAACAAGAAAGAGCTCTGACGAGCCTTCTGATCCTTCTTGCCTGATGCTCCATTCTGCCAAGTGACCGGCCAGACGAACCTAGGTGCAGTACCCGGCTTGAAACTGAAAAACTTTAGTGGTGACATCTCCAATCTTATTCTTGTTACAGTACCACGGCCTTAACTCCATAGACAATGAATCAATCCAAGTAACGCCTTCCATGGCCAGAAGCCACAGTCATCAACGCGATACCCGAAGCAGCTCACCGAGCTTCGACACAGCACTCTGGCCTCGGGCCGACCGTTGAACAGCACCGGACTTAGGTCTTAATTTCCGGAATGTCCAGAATACTTTACTGTCATGGGCACCCGATATGATTGCCGGGTTGTAGGCAAGCCAGTGAAATACGTATAAAGTCAGGCACCATCTCTCGTACAATCAGACTCACCAACACCGCTGACTTATAGTCTTTTTACACTCCTAGAACTTCCTGAAATTTAATGATGGGTTCGTTTCCAGCAGAACGCCAGGTCATCCTCATTACAGGTGCGTTTGAGTTTCTCCTTGCCCAAAGCACAAGCTTACTCTGATCAGGTGCCAACACTGGCATTGGCTTTGACACTGCAACACTGCTTGCTTCCGTGTCTCCCAACGATCACGTCCTCATTGGATCACGCAACGCGACAAAAGGCGAAACCGCGCTCCAGCAGATACACAACAGAAATCCCAAGGGTACAGCAAGTTTTATCCAACTTGACACGGATGACGACACCTCGATCCATACCGCAGTGCGTCATATAGAACAAGAGTTCGGTCGACTCGATGTTCTCATCAACAACGCTGGAATAAGCAGGGAAGCATACGAAAGCCAGTGGCCTTCGCGCGACGATCTACGCGCCGAGTTTGAAACTAATGTTTTTGGCCCCACCATTCTGAGTGCAGCTCTGCTCCATCTTTTGAGACAATCCGAGCATCCCAAGATCATCAATGCCTCTTCCAGTACCGGTAGTATATCTTTATGCGCCTCTGGGCACAACGGGATTCGCGTACCTGGATATCGAATGACCAAGTCTGCACTCAACATGCTCACTGTGTATCAGTACCAAGAGCTGAAGGATGAAGGCTTCAAGGTCTGGAGCTACTGCCCTGGATTCGTCGTGACAGATATCAGCGGGGACCGAGAGCGGAGAAAGGCCATGGAAGGATGTGACAGCTCAGAGACGAGCGCGCAGGGGATCTTGGAGATTATTGAGGGACAGCGAGACAGTGAGGTTGGCCAGTTCCTTCAACGGTATGGGAAGCGTTATGACTGGTAGATATCGGACTGTTTATGAAAGCTGAACACTTCCTTGGTTAGCCATTGCCACATAGAGGCATACATCTATTTGTCTTGAAGGCCTCTGTTTGTCACGTGATTGAGACCAAATGGTCGGCTTTCTATGTCGGTGTTCCGAGAAGAATAACCGTCGCATAGTTTCTTGAATGTATCATTGCTCCTTAGCAATGTTCGCGATGAACTGGACCTATCGGGTTGCATCGACCTGTCAGACTACGGTATAGCATGAGTAATTAGGTATTCCGTGTGGATTCATGACTTCATAGCAGCTAGCTGATAACAGAATGTAAATTGTAGAGGTATACAAAGTATTTTGGCTTTGATCTTATCACTTTTTTAGCTAGTCTTGCGTGCTTTACTATTACTTGCGGAGAGGTGCTGCTGAAAGAAGAATATTTGAGGATCCACATCGATTACTTACCCCTGCCATACTGTTGCGATCTACCCCGCTTTTCTCAGCTGCAGACATCACCATTCATCACCACATCAAGACCTCGGAAATTTGCTACCCGCGTACAATGTCGTAAGATCCCACGTGGTGAGGCTCATGCTGTAGTCATCCTGAGAAAGTGGGCTCTGCGAGGTGCCGGTAACGAAGGCATCAGTGCAACGGCCAATAGCATGGCCGTTAGCGCGCATGTGTTCACTAGCTTCCGAGGCATGCGTGAACAGCTTCGCCCTTCCAGCTCTAGTACACGGAATAGAAGGCATACTTGATCAAGGGTGGGATCATACATAGGACGAGCCTCTTGCTGCTTGTTGGGGTGCTTCGTTGAGCGATTCCACCATCTCCACACGGTTTCAATAGAAGGGGCAGCATGTTTGGTCAATCGGTAATCGTCATCAATGGAAATTACAACACGTGTTTGGCTGATCATATCAGGGTCTTACGAGCTTGATGCTCATTGCACGTATGGATTAAGGAGCCGCTTCGCAATATCAGGACTGACAGCGTTCAGAGAGTGTCCTCGCCGCGAGCAAGACAACCAACTCCGATGTCCGCATGAACCACATACAGGTCATTGGAACGCATAACTCCTACCACCGCGAGGTCTCGCTTGCAGAGCGTACTGTCTTCGAGAAATATGTGCCATCTCCGGAGGACTATTACTACTCGCACCCTACGCTGCCCAACCAGCTAGAGCATCAAGCGGTGCGCTCGTTTGAGCTTGATCTACACTCTGACGAGAAAGGCGGTCTTTACTATCCTCCCTTGATCTGGACGCTTTCCAATCTTACGAACGCTACGACCCCTTACGATGGATCTATACTGCAAAAACCCGGTATCAAGGTGTTCCACGTCACAGACTTCGACCCTGACTCTGTGTGCCACACTTTCATCGACTGTCTAACGCAGCTCAAGACCTGGTCAGATGCAAACAAGAATCATGTTCCCATCATCATTGATCTCGAGCTCAAGACTGACGCGCCAGCCTGCATACTCGGCGGTGTCTGCCCCGGCGAAGCCACAAACTGGACGCTGCCGCGCCTTCTAAATGTTGATGCAGAGATCCTGTCCGTGTTCCCCAAAAAGCAGCTTATTCGTCCAGACGATGTGCGTCAGGGCAACTTGACGCTTGAGCAGAGTGTTTTGCAGAAGGGTTGGCCTCTGCTCAGCGCTGCCCGCGGCCGCTTCATGTTTTTCTTCGACAACGATCCGAAGCCAACTGACCCCAACTCTCCGCGCGAACTGTACAAGTCTGGTGGCCATGAGTCTCTCGAGAACCGTACTGTTTTCACAAACTCACTTGAAGGCTCGTCCGATGGTGCGGTCATCAAGTACAACGAGCCACGCGGTAACAACACAGCTGAGATCCAACGGCTCGTGAAGAAAGGCTACATCGTGAGGACGAGGAGTGATGTACCACTCGATACTGTACTGAACAAGACTACGGAGATGCGCGACTCGGCGTTTGCATCGGGAGCGCACATCGTTAGCACGGATTTCCCGTCTTGGGGTATGAGTGCGAGGTGGGGCTGGGACTACGTTGCGCAGCTGAAGGATGGAAGAGTCGCAAGGTGCAACCCTGTTAATGCACCCAAGAGTTGTAAGGACAGCAAGCTTGAGTAGACTGTGAGCGTTTACGAGCGCGGTTCTCAAGTTGATCAGCAGTGATCTTCACGTACTTGACCACTTGAGACACCTTGTAATGTACAGCGTCGAAAAGTATCATGGATCTTTGAGGAAACGACTACATCTGGCAAAGTGATGAAGGTTGCTTGGCCTGTCTTTTCATGTAGTATCCAATTTTCTCTCATGTCTTACACTCCCCTATATCAAAGCCTCCTTCATGACCACACTAGAGAATGAGGCCGGGGTACGTGCAAGAACATCAGCAGGTAGTTGGGCTCAAGCTGCCACCATCCTACAACTCTTCTTCTGTCTCTGTCTCAACATCGAGCATGTCTTCAGCATCGCTGTACTCATCTTCGGCCGGGCGCGTTTCGTACCACCACTCTTCTTCTTCCTCGTACTCAGCTATCTCATAAGTATGAGGGTAAAGATATGCCTCCTCCAGCATATGAGGGTGTGATTGTGCATATCCAAGCTCCTCGAGTGCACCAAGCGCACCTTTTGTCTCAGTATCGATCTGGTACTCAGGCTTAGTGTCGACAGACATGCCTAATCCGTACGGACGAACCAAAGGAGCATGTCCGCCCAGACCAGGCATCTCAGCTTCGATATCCTGCTTAGTCCATGGCATCTTGAAGTCTACCAGCTTCTCCATACTCCAACCTGCTCTCTTGCCTTGCTCTGCAAGCTCCTCCTCGCCGCGACAGTATTGGCAGAGCAACCTACCAAATCGAGCCTTGCCTTTGTCTGATTGGTTTAGGCAGGCATAGTGATACCATCGAAATCGACAGTCGAGGTTGTTGCACTCTGCAACATGGAGTGAGCCCTTCTTCTTCTTGGAGGCACAGTGGCCCGCAGGCTTATTACAACAACAAATTTTGGCAGTAGCCGCTGGGCCTGTGATCTGGAAGGCTTCATATGTCAGGGTGGCAACACTGTCAGGTACCTCTGTGTTGGTAGCTCGTTTTGCGAAGTGTACAATGGCTGGATGAGGCGAGGTAGAGTGAGTCTTTGTGTCGATCTGAGCATCAGGATTTGATTGTCCAGGCCCTTTGTGTACTTTGGTGCACAGCTTCTTTGGCTTGCTCGTTAGCTGAAGTGGATTAGCAGCCTTGTGCTTCTTGGTCTTCTCTGCCGGCTCCTTTGTTTCCGACAGTGCCTTCAACGGCTTCATGGGCCGCACCGGAGGAAGAAGATTCCCTTCCAAGACTGACACGCCATTCTTGAGGTTGCGCGGTGAAGACCTCCTTATTTGAGATAAAGGAAGCCTGGCATTGGTATCAAGTTCCAGGCCGAACATGCGTTCTTTAGCGCGTGGAGGAGTGATCAAGTCGATGATCTGTGAGCCACGCTTACTCTTAGCCATTCCAACTGTGCCAGAGGCATTGTGATTTTCTCTGAACTCTTCGCTGTCGGGGCTTATCCATATCGCATTAGACGTCTGACTCTTGCTAGAAGCATGATAGTGTGGGTCATTCTCTAGAATGTCTGAAGCGCCATCGAGCTGAGGAAATGTCTACAGGTTTCTCAGCTTATTCGTTCGCAAGTCAATGTGACTTCTTTACTTACCTTCCCAAAGCCATCGTACAATTCCTTTGTCTCTGATGACTTGTTCTGGGTTCCCACTGCACCCAAGTTCAACGTGTCGACGCAACCTGAAGTGGAACCATAGTTCTTGAGCTTCAGTCGCGATTCCTGGCGAAATTCGTCCTCCAATTGTCTACCTTCAAGCTGTGGCACGGCACGTTGAAGCTGTCGCGTAGTTATGAAAGCCTCGGTACGTTTGCTCCAGAGATAGTCCAGGCAGTCCAGGCAGTAAGTTGGCGCCTCTGTACCGACCAACTTCCTAACAAGCAGTATGTATTCGGGCTGTTGCATGAGCTCACCGTCACGATGGAAAGAGAATATGGAATGTGACTCGGTGCCTGGTGTAAGTGTACCCCAATGGATAAGAGGCTCGAGTCTGACACTCTGTGCCTGGCAGATACGCGTTGAGGTGGATTGGACGCCTTTCGCGTATTGGCAAGTGTTGAGAATGGTGTTACTCAAAATGAAGACGTAGTTTTCTAGGTATAGTTAGTTGAAGACTCTACGAAGAAGCCGAAAAAGCTGCGTACCTTCAAGAAGCTGTGAGATCTTCGCAACGTGGCTCGCAACGAGGACTTGCGCTGCAGATGGGCGTTCAGCTGTTAGTTTCTTTGGTGAGCGAGTGCAAGTGGCTCTGGGCCACATCCTCGTTTGTAGGACAGGAAGATGACCTGTGGAAATCTCAGAAATGGTGCACTCGTCTCCGTACTCGTCGATGATGTGGTGGGGTTGGAGGTGCTCTTTGAGATAGTTGCGAAGCCCGTCGGCGCTTGCTAGACCTGGCATCTCGAATATGTCGCAAGAGCTGGACGGCTCTTCCTGCAGTACATATCCTTCATAGTCAAGATTAGAGGTGTCGGCATGTTTGTGGCCTCGAAAGTCGAGCAAACATTCCATTTTGCACTTGTCGTCAGTTTGCGCCAGTGTGGAAAAGCTTCAGTGTCTTCCTGCGTGTGAAAAGTTATACGTTTGCCGACCTGGCGCGCCGGAGCCGAAATGTTACGCGAGGGCGTGCTGGTAAAAGTCAGTCAGTCAGAGGACGTTGAAGGATAGAATAGCAGTGGGTGCAGTGGTCACAGTGCTATGAAAACGTCGACAGACTGGGATACTTCGTCGTTGCGCCAAGGTGGATTGTTGTTAAGCAAACAGATGAGCCACTAGAAGATAAGTCGTTGCTACTTTGGTACATAGAGCCAGAGGTGAAAGGCGGGCAACTGGCACGACGTGCTGCGATCGCGCTCGGAACCCAAGTTTTTTGAGCCAGAATAAATACAACGCGTCAAACCCAAAACTGATGAGAACTTGGCAGCTGATGACCGTACTGACTAGTGAAGTGAATGAAAATGGTGTCAAACCTTAAGTCTATGGCCTTCGTTTGGCCATCGCAGAAGAAACCTCATGTGCTTTTGATAGCATTACTGTTAGAGCGGCAGCTCAATTGCCTGTGTTTTCTTCTTGGCATCGTCGGTACTGGTGCAATAGTAAACGTCTCGTATTGTGTTGGAGCATCACCCACACAAGCATGTCGAAATACCCAGTGAGCTCAGTACTAGAGAATGGAGCACAAGCAATCGACGAAAACGAGTTGACGTGTGAAGTATTCGGACTTATTTGTAATGCTAGCAAGCTTGTCGCAGTGACAACAGGCACTGTGATGTGCCAAATAGTTTACCTAGCCTGCTCAGGCTCCATCTCCTGCGCTGCAAGACCACCGGTATTGCCCCGTGTGCCTGCCGCGTCCTCGTTCAAGTTCCTTTGCTTGGCGTGTGTGGGGTCATCCTTCAGCTCCGCAATGTTGCCCTGCTCATAATTTTCCTTCAGTCCAGCAAGTCCGCCACTGCCGCCGCTGTGCTTCGAATTGTCGTGGAGCTCAGAGCTCGACTGACCCTGACCTGGGTGTCCGAGACCAGTGTGCACGGACTTTGAGTCGGCTCCGACAAGCGTTGACGAAGCGCTAGTGAATGTCTTCTGGTGGTTAAGGTCAGGGTTAGGGGTGTATGTGTCGGCCTTCGGAGCTGTGCCAGCAGGAAGAGTCTTGGCATGGAATTCAGGCGCATGGTCGGCCTCTGAAACCCTCTTTCCGGGCTGATGCTGCAGGGCTGTCAGTTCAGGTTGTACTTGCATGTCCAGGAGCTTCTGACAGCTATTCAGCAAGTGAGGCGGTTCAGCACATCTTCACCAATATGCCACCAAAGCTCTCTTAAAGCCGTCATCAAACTTGGAATTAATAAGACTTACCCCGCCTGTCATAAGTGGCTCGCTGGGTTTGACATGGCCAGAAAATTCGCCCTGGTTAGACACGCTGGCGGGGTTCTGAGACATCGCGAGGGATCTAAGTATGTTATGGCGCAAGGGGATAGAATCTGTTTATCAGGTCGTAAGGTATTGTTCGTTGAGTCGCGAAGTAATTGTTTGCAAGTCGCGATGTTGTGTTGATAGAGTTACCGTAGTTCCACTAGAGACTATATATATGACAGCGTCATGTAGTTTAACATCTACAGGACGTCATCGTACAAGGGCAGAAAGGCTTATCATGAGCGCATATGAAAAGCACGAACGTCATGCAAATGACAGTCGATCAGTCGCGTGATACTGTACTATTATGGAGCTTTTGCATGTCGACAGGAAGATGCGGCAGCAAGTAGTGGACGCCGCGCTGATCCTGGCACTATCAGAGCAGATGCAAAACGTCTCTACAGTGGCCAATCAGAGTTATGGCCAGGAAGTTGAGGCTGTCACTGTGCTGTGCAAGGGACGTTACTAAGCTTGTACAGTATGGCAGGGGTAAGTATTCAACGTGGATTCAAGACTTTGCGGCCGCCAGCTGTGGACAGAAAGTAGCTTATAGAGGTATACAAAGTATTTCAGCTTTGTTCTTAGCACTCTATTGTCTAGTCTTACACGCTTTGCTGTTGCCTGCAGAGAGGTGCTGCTAGAAGAAGAATGTTTGGGGATCACGTTGATTACTTACCCCTGTCATACTGTAAGAGATCAACGCCACTAGCCCAGATCTACTCAGCAAGGTAGATGGTGGTACGATCGCGCAACCAGGACCGAGCTCGAGATCTACGTGCAGACAGTCGGCTTCAACATACAGGACACCAGCTGCATCAGTGCATGATTTGCTATTGGTAAGAAGTAGCTGCGTCCGGGACAACTGCCAACCGTGACAGCATGTAGTGGTGGTGAACCTCGACACATCAATCAGTCAAGACCTGTTGAAGAGATGGGGAAAAGGTCAAACCATGAGTCTCGAAGAATACCACGTGAATGGGTTATCCCTAAGAGTTCGTCCAGCAGCATCGACATGGGGCGGCGAGAGC
The DNA here is from genome assembly GCA_022609225.1 of Boeremia lycopersici. Lineage (NCBI taxonomy): Eukaryota > Fungi > Ascomycota > Dothideomycetes > Pleosporales > Didymellaceae > Boeremia > Boeremia lycopersici. The sequence continues at coordinate 24,065 of JAGKPY010000024.1, forward strand.
AATGACGTTCTGTATCTGTGAATTATTACGCGTGCAAATCACGAACTAGTCCTATGTACCATTAGTAGCTTGGTCGCCATTGGCATACCGTGAGCCTACCATGATCCTCGAGAAAGCGCTCTAGGTGGACTTGAGCAAGTTGTGCTCGTTCACAGGACGCTATCTGTAGCGCCTTTCCCGTCCTCCTGTGGTCTCCAGCTTTCCATTCAAATCAAAACAATCTCCAGTGTTGGCCGCTTTGTCCAGGTTTGTACGAATCTGTACTCAAAGTAAAGTCTCGCCCCAGTCCATACAACTCCAACCCATGCTCCAACGTTCCACGAAAATCACAAGAAGAAGAAACCCAAACCACTCTCCATCATGCTCGAGCAGTCAGAAAGATGAGAACGTACCTTTGCAGTCGAGTCGCCTTTGCTAAAACCTGCTCGCAGCAGCACCCCAGAGTGAGTTGTAGATCTTGTCCACGACGTACGAGGCCATGATCGTGCGGTGATTGAAACTGCGACCGTTAAGACCTTGAAGGGCTTTCTCTCCACCAGAGACCGAATCGAACTTCACGTAGATGTCACCATCGGTGTTCGGGTCGACGGCAATGTGAACGACGTTGCCGTATTTCTTAACACATTCAGTCTTGACTTCGCCCTCAAGCTCTTTGACCCAGTTGTTGCCCCAGGCCTTCTGCTCCCTAATCCGATTGTTAGCTTGAAATCGATGTGAAGGGATGAATTCGCCTACTCATCAGGATCGAAAGCGTTCTCGATCTTTATACATTTAGACGCCATAGGCTTGTCAATAATTGGCGCGCGAGGCTTGCTCAAAGCTTGTGTGGCCCCCTGTTTCGCGGGCTCGGCAGGGTCACGCCGAGAGAGCGCGTCCATGAGTTTGGAACGGTCATAGGTTTTGAAGTTCACTCCAGCGACGTCGGTGTCATCCAAAGCGGATGCGCCGCTGACCCCACGATCGTCCTTGCTGTGCGCACGATCGAATACGCCTCCAGAGCCACCAGCGTAGGCACCACGTCCGCCAGCACCACTGAACGCAGAGCCTTGATAGCTCTGTGCCTGCTGATTGAAAGTGCGTAGCAGAGTAGCAGTCGATTCCGGCGTGAATTTGTCGTTACCGAGCCCGACCCGGATCTGCCGACCCGCCAGCTCAAATCCGTTCATCTCAGCCAGCGCATCTTTGGCATTGCTTGGGTCAACGAACCAGGTTGCAGTTAGCATCTGTATGTGCAAGCCAGTGATGGGCATCTTACTGTACGAAGCCGTATCCCTTGGATCGACCAGGGTTCAGCTCGTCACGCTGAAGAATGACCTGCTCAAGCTCACCATAGGGCTCGAAGATTTCTTGGAGGTCTTTCTCCGTCACGCTGAAATGAATGTTGCCGACATAAAGGCGGTGAAACGGAGCACCGTTAGCGCCTGGGGCCGCACCTCCTTCAGACGGCCGAGCGGCGCGGTTCTTCTCAGCTTCAGTAAGCTGTGCGATAATCGGGACGCCTTTGAGTTTCTGCCCAGTCAGTTCGAGAGCCTTTGGTACAGACTCTTCGTCCTTAAACTCAACGTAACCAACGCTAGCCACCTGTCAGTATGCTAGTATCTCTTCGCATGTAATCTGACTTACCCTTTTGAGCGGCCAGTAACTCGGTCCTTGACAATCTGGGCTTCGACGACAGGTCCGATGACCTCGAAGAAGGAACGGAGATGACGGGTCTCGGCACGTTGGGAGATCTGCTGCACGAAGATAGTACGCTTGTCACGATCGTCTTCCGTAGCTTCGGGGGTAGCAGTCTTCTCACGACGGCCTCCCTTGCGCTCCTCACCACCACGGCGTTCGCCTGATCGCTCCCTCTCACGGCGTGGCCTGTCGCCGCGTGGAGAACGCGAGCGGGCACGACCTCCACCGCTGTAGTAATCGCCGCCTCGGTCCCTTCGTCCTCCGCGGTATCGGTCGCGCGAGCTGCTGCGTGGGTATCTGTCATCGTCACCTCTACTGGAACGTGGGCGGCTGTCGTCACGGCGGCGACTGTCTCGCTCGCGACTCCTACGCCTGTCGCCTCGGCGGTCACCGCGATCCCTACTGCGGTCGCGACGGTCACTGTTCCGGTCACGGCGGTCGCCGTGTCGTTCGTCCTTGACCTCATCGGCCTTTCGCTCTAATGTTTTTTCGGCGTCGCGGGCAGCCTCCTCGAGGAGTGCATCGACGTCCATAGGGCGTGAAGCCATTTTGATAGTTGTTGGGTCCTAGCGCTCGATAAGTTGAGTCGGTCGGCAGTGCGGGCGCAGTCACGGTGCAGGCGTAGTGCGTGGTACGAAGTAGTTGCGGTAAGCCTTCAGGCTGAGAAATTATATTGCCGACTGAGCGTAGCGGGTAGCAACTAGTACTCCAAGCAATCTTATCAGCGACAATTGACCGTATGAAGTCTTGTTGCGGGCGGATTGTACTTGTTGGCGCGTGCAGAACCTGCAATCAGTGGTGAGGTGCAAGGGGAAAGGCTGGAAAGTATTTGAGTTGGCGTCGAGTCTGTTTGCGCTAGTGGCGGCAAAACCTGGAAAGAGCAAACAGGCAGCCAAGGCAGCCACGCGCACGTGAGAGACGCATTCACCAAGACTGTCCAAAGTGGACTAACGACAGTTGGGGACAAATGTCGTGCGCTTGTACGCACATTAGTATTACTATAATATATCCGATCGTACAATGGAACCAGCTCAATCCAGGAACGTAGTATCACTAGTCGTGTCATAAGTACGCTTATAAATCCACAACGCCAACCCAATGCTGTCTATACAATCATGCCCTCAGCCACGCAGACTCGGTTTCACATTAGGTTGTCTTGATGACCTTCGAGGGGCCCATCTCTAGCTCAGTGCCAAACACCCAGTCCCAGAAGCGGCTGGTAACGCCGAAGCCGTTCTCGTAGTCGGCGAAGTGGTGCTTGAGATGGTACTTCTTCAGCTCCTGGTACCAGGGAGGAAGCTTTTGGTGGTGGAGGAAATAATGGGTCATATCGTAGATCGTGTACCCAAAGACACCACCGCAGAACGCAGCGGTCGCAGCATACCAGTTGTGGAACAACACAGTGTGCGCGAACTTCCAGAAGGGTGCTGCAAGCGCAACGAACAGCGTGGGAGGCATGACGAGCCTGTACTTATCCATGGGAAGATAGTGATGGATGCCGTGAAGGAGGAAATGTAGGGTAAGAGCGACGCGGTTGTTGGGAAGGTGGCTATCAATGTTAGTCTTCGCTTTGAGAAGCCATCGTACTTAGATGTGTACTTACTCGTCAAGATGGAACAGGCAACGATGTAGGACGTATTCGATGATAGTCCAGAAGGCAAGTCCAAATCCCCAGTAGGCAGCAAGGGCCGGGTAACTCAGATCGCCTTGGGCAGCAATGTAGGTCACAGCTGTGACCGCAGGCCACCAGAGTGTCGGAATCACCCACCAGGGGGTCTTGCTCAAAGGCTCCAAGAAGTTGCCAAACAGGGGAGCCGAGTCACCGCCCTTGTAGTGGCGCGGTCGGTGGACCTGTTGGAGATAGAAGTCCTTCTCAAAGCCGCCGTTCCAGACTTGCATCAACAAAGGCTTGTTGAGATCGAGGAACTTGTGCTGCTTATAGTCCTGGTTGGGATCGGTCTCGCGAGACAGATCTTCGGCGGTTGACATGCCTGTGGCAGCATAGACAGGCTTCTGATTCTGATCCATGCCCTTCAGCTCGATCTTGCCCACCTCCGACGGGGGCAGAGGGACAATCTCGTATGGCTTGCTGCTCTTGGTGACAGCGTCCATGATCTCCTCGCCAGCAACAAAACCAATCAAGCACTCGTCTAGAATTTCGTAGGCGGAATCCGAGTGGGCGTGAGAGATATCGTCCTTCAGAATGTCGGTGATATCCTTGCCGCCATACTCGAGAATAAGCTCGCCGCCACCGGGATGGCCATCGAGGAAGTCTGTAACATCGTACACCTTCGTGCCAATCGTTACGTAGCAGGACTTCTCGTTGTTGTGAGCCTGCACCTCAGCGGTCGGAATTGTCGGGAGGCTGAGGGCTGGCATCGTGGTGGTGGTAGACATGCGCTCGATGTACTGGGAGCCCAGAAGCTTGCGATGTCGCGAATTGCGAGGGCTGTTGTGGCCTGGCGGGGCGCGAATCGATGCGAGAAGGGGGATCGTGCCACGACACGCGTGTAGGAGGCGGTGGCAAAGGAAAGCACAAGTGAACAGAGCACCCACAAATGCAGTGGATGGTAAGGAACGAAAAGCCGCGGAAAAGTGCTGCTATGAAAAGTACTGTAAGATTGCGCGCATAGGAAGGCAGCGGGTATCGATAATTATCAGGAGAGCCAAGAGGATCGGTCGCGTCGGGCAGATCAGCACAGCGTGGCGAGACATCCGGACCCTGGTGCCTGGATCTTTGAACTTTCCGTCCTCCGAGCCGTCCGCTTACTGAGAACAGATTGCTCAGAGATTTGCTTCTGCTAACAATGACGTTGACATGTGAATTATTTTCAGAATGGTTTGCGTCGCCTGCACGTCTTCTTGAAAATACCGGTCCGGGCTTCTCGGCGAACCCCAGGTCGACTGCCTCCTTCTGCCGATCCTTACGGTCGATCCTTCATGTCGAGAGCTACACAGAGCCAACAGATACCGGATGTTCGGCTTTCTGTAACATAAAGCATGTTCCTAGCACATGGAGTTACCTGACCAGTACGAAGACAAGAGAGCACCCGTGTCATGGTGGTTTACTGGTACTTCTACCGTACAGTCTGGCACAATCAAAAGGTGTTGAAAGAAGTCTCTCCCGTCCGATCCACCGTCTGTTAGGTGCTGATTTCAGGAATTTACCTAACTTCAATAACCAGTTACTAAGTTTGGCATATAATGTTGTCACGCCTGACAAACCACATCAGCCCTACAAGCCAAACCGTGAACGAAGTTTAGTTTCTGTCTCATTCCTGCTTCCGCCTTCCGTCTTCTATCTTTACAGCTCTTCGCATTCTTCTTCCTGGCTATATGTTGCTAGGAGATGTTTGCGTCTTGTTTAAGAGCCTGAAGCGCAATTGTATCTAAGCTTCCTTCAAGGCGTCTAACTGGTGTAAAAGGTGGGCTTTTGTCGGATCTTGGCAAAAGCGATTCGTTAATTCTTTCGCCCACGAGTTATGTTTAGAACTTTCCAATTCCTTTGGATGATAGACCAGCGTACGAACTTTGCCCCAACTGAGGCAACGCCCAATCAACCATCCACTCAGATTTGAGCACTTCGTCAATAGTCAGACGTTCCCTAGGTCGGAACTTGAGCATACTACGCAACAAATTAAGGATGGCTTGCGTCTCTTTCTCTTCGAAACTTCCAGCCCCCTCTCGTCTCCTTCTGTACCTCTGCACGAATTCTTCAAATGCGTCCTCGAGATTAGGCCACGTCTCTCGATCGCCGGTTGGTTGCTGAGGTATCACACTGTTCTCGTGATCTTCCTCCTTTCCTAGCCTTTCCCATTGATTTCTCCAGCTTTCAGGGAAATTATGATAACCCAGGACATCGATTTGTTCGGCCACAATCTCGTCCTGTGCTTCTGACTCGCTAAAGATGAACTTCATCCCTAGAATCTCCCAGATAGCAGTTCCAAGACTCCATATGTCTGATGGATATGACAAAGGTTCATCCGGTTCGAAAAAAGCCTCGGGCGCTCGCTTAGCCAGAGGAGTATTGCAGTTCTTGCCCAGACGCCGCTCCGTAGCTGGCGAGAACGCCTCGCCAAGGTCGCTAAGAATCAGGCCGTGTGCGTCGTTTAAGGTAAAATCTTGGGCTTTTTTACCAAGATAAAGAGGCACTACAGCTAGGGCCGGCACGTTGGGAGTGAGAGGCTTCTCATCGACCCGAGCAATGGGTACCATGTCAGGCTCACCAAACTTTTTCCGGAGTTCCTCGATCGAGAGTTCTTCAAATGTGGATGGAAGCCTAACCAAAACGTTTCGAAGATGAATATCTTGACTCACTATCAGCTTTGCCTGGGGCAGTTGGTTGGGAACATAGCAAGACAAACCTCCATGAACAAAACCGCGTGAGTGTACAAACGCCACCGCAGTCACCAACTTTGCAGCCAAAACGCGGGCGACTTGGATTGGAAAGAGACGGCTAAATGAGGCTTCCTTGAGACTCCCTTGGGTGGGAGTTAGCGTGTAGCATGCGTGAGTTCCGTTGGGTCCGTGAATATCGAATGCATCAAGAATACTCGGCAGCACCGTGCATGGCTTAATATCAGAACCTGCAGGAGCGTGTGAGCTGGACCTCGAGCTATGCAGTGCGCGCAAGACTTCGATTTCTCGTCGAGGGAGTGACGGGCTCGATATTCCGATCTTAATGGCAACATATCGTTTGACAGACTCGTCTCGAGCAAGCCAGATGGTAGAATAACCACCATACCCCAATTTGTCCAATATCCGATAGCGATTATGCAGTAGATCATCGATCATTACAGGATGATATCCTCCAGGCTCATACATTTCCAGACGCTCCACTCCAGCAATCCAACGATACTCGGTCGATGGTTCCGGTGACGATTTGAGTGACATGGTCGAGAATTGTGAACAAGAATGCCAAATGTTGGTCACGCGTTGAAAGGCTAAACGAACGCCAGGAAACCTGACTTCGAAAATTGCCGATTGGAAACCTTGAATGGTGGTGAAGCTTGTGTGATGATAACGCTCAGGGTAGAAACATGCTGGTACAAATTTTGGACGGAGCATGATCGGGTTCAAGTTGTACTTGGCTAAGCGTATGTGGTTGATGCTTTACGGCGCCAAAGTACAGACAGGCTGTGTCCCGCAAATCTTGCTTACCTAAACATCCAGCACAGATGCGCCTTAGGTTGCGCGCTTACGGGCAAGCCCCACCACGTCTTTACAATAACCACCTGCATTTGCACATGTCATCAACACTAGCATTGGTCTTCGAACACGCCACACTCTGTCGGCGCGTATCTACTGGATATTATGCTTAGGAAGTGAACGGGCTGAAACGGCGCTTCTATCAGCCTATCACAAAGTAGCATCGTCCACTAAAAGTAGGAACGGGGTCATGTGTGGGACTGTGCTGACAGTCTCATGTAGAGACATAGATTTCCAGGTCGGGGAGTTGAGAGCCCGACCATGCGTATATTAGTATGGTAATTATCCGCTTTTACTCGCCAAAAGCCTTATTTAGTGTATTGTACAGTGTTCTATTGCTTAAGCTCGTTCTCTCTGCTCTTTGTCTCTATTACTACTTATGGCTTCTGCTCATGGGGCAAACTTTGTCAAGTACTTTTTCTACGCAGGTAATACAATCTCGAAGCAAAGAAAACTGTCCCTTATTGCGTTGGCATATGCCACAGCTCGAGATCAGCAGCTTGCACCCCGTGCAATTCTGATTCGGTATGTGTGCCTTTATGAACTTTGGTCTAATGTAATAGCTGAAAACTGCGATCTGTCATAGAGCTGACATCCACGATACGACAACTGTCAACGGCAAACGTCAGAAAGACCCGCATGGTTGGCATGGTACCTTCGCTTTTAAAGACGACCAGCAAGTCCAGCGAGAGTTTCACATCGCCACGCACGGGTATACGGAGGGGAAAGAGAGCTTCATTCTCAAGGGCGCAACACATACTCCCGAGAAAAAGGTCTCCACTGGAAGGAGGGGGGGCAAAGTTGTATGGCCAGATGAGGAGGAATTGGAAGAATTTGTAGATAGTCCTATAGCATATTCTCATCTGTCGTAAATATGGTCTAGAATCTGCAAAGTTTGTATTGGAATGATAACAACTCTCTTGTAAGGTAGCTAGTAAGTAGCACTTCTTCTGCTGCAATGCGCGCTCTATCTGCTCATGCTTGCATCTCGTACGCGCTATCAGCATTGTTCCGCAAACTCTGCATGTCGTTTCTGGCTAAGGCCAGTGGTCTTCTTCCAGTTTCTCGGCGTCGTTTTGCAAATTTATTAGAACGCGCCACCAAAGTGAACTGTCACGTAATCGAATTGTTGCAGTCTGGTATACCCCAAGGACTCGATAACATGAGTTTACACGATTCGATTGAATGGAACTTCGCCCGATCCACATCTGCAGGCAACCTATCTACATTAAGAGAGGGTCGGAACTCACTCTTCTCAAGCCAAACCTCTGACCGTTTCCGCTGCATCCTGGTAGGCAGCTAGCAGCAATGACTCGACAACAACCTTGTACTTGTCCTCGTACCAAGCTTCAGCCCTCTCTTTCGCTTCCTCTTCGCTGGCTTCCTCCTCCTTCATAAGGTACTTCTTGGGTGGTTCGATGATGACATCTTTGTCTTTGCGGTGGAGGCTGATCACAGCTCGGTATGTCTCGTTCTGTCGGACGTAAGCTTGCTTGAGCTCTTCGTCACGCTGTTTGTGATCTTGCAGCTCCTCTATGTCAGTTTTAAGGGTCTCGTTCTGTTGGATATAGGTCTGTCTGAGCTCCTCGTCACGCTGTTGATGAGCTATGAGCGCCTCTATGTCAGCTTTGAGGGTCTCATCTCGAGTCTCAATTACTGCATTCTGATCTTTGAGTACGGTGTTCTCGTTCTGAGAGATGTTAGGGGAAACTCCACGGTTTGACCTGACACTACACTCACTGTGAGGACCTTGAGCTCCTCTCGAAGTTTGTTATTCTCTTCTGCTGCTGCTTTCGCGGCATCTCTGAGACTCACGATGCTGAGCCCCTGCCCCTCAAGCTGGGCCTTGAGAGTCCGCATTTCGTCTTCTTCCGAGGCTTTCTGAGTCTTCAAAAGGTCAAGCACCTATACAGGTCAGTCAGTGCACGCCATAATATGCGGCTAACTTGACGCACATTGAAGTTCTCCAGCCGTGGCTTCTTAGCAACACTCGTTGGAATATCCATTGTGGCATCGTTGTCCAGCCGTCGCTTCTCTTGAAGTGGAGTCTGAGGTATGGGGTCGGGTGGGTTATCTGTCAATGATGTTGATGATTGGGATGGAGATCGGGCTGAAGATGGAGCTCTCTCCGGTGAGGTCGAGTTGACAGTTCTATGTTTTTCTTCTCACTGTCGATAAAATTCTCCTTCAATTTTGCACTAATTGATTGGAAAAGACCGCGGAGCGCTTTGTATGGCGGGGAGCGGTGATTCAAAGATATGACTGACGCATCGAAGCGGTTGTCCAGAAGAAAGGCCTGAATGATGAGGGACCTCATCTCGTTGAGCCCTAGAACCCATGGTTGGAATTGGATGTTTAGACCATCTTTCCAAAGTTGGTAGCGTTTATAACCGGAATTGGTGCGCAAAATATACTGCACTTGTGCACCTTCTCTGGATGAAGATTCTCTCGACACACAAGCCCAGAGGTGTCCTCCTTCTGTTGAGTTGACGAGACGTCCAACAAGGATGCGTCCGGGATACCATTGTGAATGCTCTACAGCTAAGAACTTCAGAAGTGGCTCAGGTATATCTTCGATCACCGCTTCCTTATACCATGTTCGTAAGGAAGAATACTCGAAGGAATTGCAGAAGTTCGTTTTAATATACGACTCCAACCCCTGCTGGTGGATTTTCACTTGCACCGAATCAACTTTGACAATTCGATTCGCGGGCAAAGATCGGCCAAAGTTATTTGCCATAACGCTAGGAACAGGAAACGGCTGGAGTATCTTTGCTTGAGTAGCAGCCGCGTAATCGAGGACTCAGAGAGATCTATCGGAAGAAGATCCGCGTGACAAAGCGGCGACGAGTGATGACGGTAATAAGATAAGCGAGACTGTCTTTGAACTGATAGTGTAGCAGCGCGGAAGGTGGATAACAAGTAGGATCACCAGATGAGTGACAACCAGCTGCTTGCGAATGGTTGCTTCCGAGAGTACAGTACGTCTGCACTTAAGAGAGCCATGTGGCCTTACATACAGTATAGAAGTAGCAAATTTGCTACCAGTCTTGCACTACCGCAGCCTGCCCAAATGCTGACCACGGAACTGTTACATCAATTCTGGCAATGAAGAATGTCAATACTTTCGGTTCTAGTGCCGGTTGACTGCAGACGGGAGGCGTAGAGGGCGGTAAAGGCTGACCGAAGCCCAACGAATCAACAAGCAAGCAAACGGCTTAGGATGCAGACGAGAGAATGCGTCTATTTGTGATAGGAACTTTATACATGCAGTACGGGTGAAGACATCATGTTGCGGCCAGGTGCCGACGAAATGCGTCCAATTGCTGCTCAATGATGGTCCAACGTTGCAGGCGGGTGGGGTGGCCTTTGCCTGTTCGGCTTCTGCGCCTGCGTACAGCATGCTCTTTGAAGGCGGAAGAGCAGACCTGTCATTTTGTCGTGTCGTTCCAGTGCCTTTCCGCTTAAACTTGCTGTCGTTAAGCTGTCAACACGCGTGTCATTGCAAGCCTGATCAGTGTGCGACGCGCGGATCATCGGCAGAGCCCTCAAATTTCATCTTGTATTGATGGGTTCAGAAATTGTCAAAGCCATCCATGTAGGCCTGTAACACCACAAACGCCTCGCCAGGGGTAGTATGCCCAGTATGCCATCTCACTTCGTGAATAGGAAATCGGCTTAGAACTGGTCCAGGGTCATGCTCATAGAAACGTCTGTGTTCTCAACCATCTTTGTAAACTCTTCGAAGCTGATCTTGCCGTCGCGGTCCAGGTCGGCCTCCATGATGGTCTTGTCGACAATCTGCGACAGGGGTTAGCGGGTGTTTACGTTGCACCAAGCTCCTATGCTGTGTAGCGTACCTGCTGTAATTGCTGATCCTTCAGATTGCTGCCAACCATCATCTTGAGCACAATAAAGAGCTCGCCGTTGCTGATGAAGCCATCGCGGTCGATGTCGTACACACGGAAAGCGAAGCGCAACTTCTCTTCCTTGTTGCCTTTGCTGCTGAACGCCGAGAGTCCAGAGACGAACTCCTGGAAGTCGACATCGCCGCCACCATCCTCGTCGAAGATGGCGATCATTCGTGTTGCAAGGGGGTTTGAGGAAATCTGGGGGAGGGCTAGGAACTCGTCGCGCTCGATGGTGCCTGAGTTGTCCTGCGAGGCATTAGCCGCACTGATGCATGGAAGTAGCTTATTTGGATCGTGTTCCACCTTGTCGAGCTTCATAAACCTCTTTCTCAGTCTGTCCACCTCCTCGCGGTCGACTGGCGTGTGTTAGCAGCTGTTTTCAGCCCCGCAGGCATGCACAATCAGTGGCGCTCGCTGCTTCGGCACGTACAGTTCGAGCCGGAGGCTATGTTGTCGAGAATCGCAGACGGCTGGTTCCCCATTTCGGCGTGTGTGAGGATCGAGGAATGGGCGGTGTGGTGGCTGAGGATATCCGGGGGTTGATGTGAGCTTGCGTGGGGTCCACGACTTCTAGGGTCCCGCCGCCGCCGCTAGCCTCTAAGACAGGGCTGTCGACGTCAAAGGTGCCAAGACATGGAGATGCACTCCCGAGGCATCACCACAGCTGCCATTGGCAAGCATCAGCGTATCTCGTAGAACTACACTATGACGGAACCCGGCGTCACCGAGCTCGCGTCGACACTGCAGTTCGGCTCCATCAAGCGCAATCCCTCGCCGCGCCATGACCTAAATCCATCGACCGCCGCGTCCAGGAAGCAGCCTGTGACGCTCGACAAGGACGCCGACATCGACTCAGATCTGGACGAAGATGAGATTCCCATTAGCGCTCTGAACCCGGTGCCGCGCAAGCAGACAATGCCCCCGCTGCCAGACCTTCGATTCGAGCAGAGCTACCTCAAGAGCATCGAGAAGGCAGAGTCGTGGCAGGGCGTGGCATGGATCACACTGCGCGATCAGGTGCGCGAAATCATGCAGCGAGCTGCCTACTATTGTACTGACTCGACAAGGTTCTCATGTGCTTTGCGCAGGGCGTGGTGTGGACACTCATCCTGAGCGGCTGGCGGCATTGGAATAGGTCAGCCGCGTTCAGCGGGAAGAGCGTTGGTGCAAAGATACGCAGATGGTGGTGGGGCGTGAACAACTGGAAGATACCCGAGACGAAGCTGAGGGACACTAAGTTGGCGAAGGACGTCAAAGAGGTGAGTGCCGCCTTCCTCGAGGTCTGGCACCCTGGTGCAAGCAAGCCCGCGCACCGCTACCTGCATGCTGACCGCGTTTTTAGTTCTACAAGGCCGAGTTCTCAAGCGCTGCGCAGGACTAACTCGACTCATATGCATTAATCGGCGTTCAGGAAGCAGGCTAGGGAATGACAACATTCAATCATCTGCGCACCCTCTTGCTACATCTCCCTCGTGCCTATGCTTAGCTCGCACACAGGCGTGCCTTCCTTTACTTCTGCCTAGATGTTGCAGTCGCCCCTCACTCCCTTACGCGCGCCCTGACACACCATCCACACCTCCGACACAGCTCGCCTCGTAGTCACCCACGGCTTCAGCACTTACACGCCACATCGGCCGCGTATAACGTCTCAGTGGCGTCTGGCAATGGATATATCAAGCTCAAGCTCAAGCCCCGCAACTATGATTGACTCTCGAACTTCTGCATCGCCTCACCCCCCACGGAAGGTGCGTCGTGCTGCATCGACTGGACCAAGGTAGGGATATGGAGAAGCCCATGCTACACTGCTGACACTGGCAGTGATTTCTCCACCATAGTCACCATACACGTCGGAATTAAGCCTGACCGCAAGACCTTTATGCTGCATGGTCATGTTCTACGTAGCATTTCCAATCACTTGTCCATCGCAATAGATCTGCAGTGTGCAGCCGCCGAAGATGACAAGCCAATCAACCTTCCAGACATTGCAGTCCAGGGCTTTGCTGTCTACGCGAAGTTTCTGTACACAGGCCTGATATTTACGAAGGAGCCCAATGTCGCAGAAACCACAAGGTGTCTGCGTTTGTACGAAGTGGCCAGGCACCTAGAAGCTACAGACTTTCAAGACGCTATAGTTGACGCTCTCATGGAGAACATACTCGAGTTCCGTGCTCTCAAAGGGCAATGCCGCTTCACAGCAAGCCAAGTTGCGACCATATACACCATGACCGGAGAAGGCTCGTCATTACGAAAATTTGCACAGAACCTGTGCCTACATTCAAAGGGACCCTATGGGTTTGAAAAGAATTGTTTGAAGGATTTCCCGATAGATTTCCAGCTCGATCTCCTTACAGCTGCAGCTCCTTTCATCACCTCGTCAGCCAAATCGGCCGACATGCAAGATCCGCTAGACCTCAGCAAGTCCTGCAAATATCATGAGCACACTACTGTCGGGGCGCCTTGTCACAAGATCAAATATCAGTTCATGCCAGATGATCCAATTTTTGCTACAGCAAACGTATCAACAACGCACTTGCCAGTTGTCGCTAGACAGGAGACTGAGTGCCCAGCGAGCATTGGTTTCGAGCTAAGGGTCTGACACGGCAACATTCTGCCCTCGATGATCAGGCTATGCGCGTAATGCGAACGAGTTACCAGTCCATCACATTGCATGGGCATAGTGAGCATGGTTGTGACTTTGTTGGACTCTTCAGACCTAGCATTACCATAAGAAAGACTTCGCGTGGCCATTCTGACGTGATAGTATCAGTAACGCTAAGAGCGTTTATTCGACACATCCTTTGATCGATACTACATTTTCAAGACCATGCCAATCACCAATCGTACGCTCGTCGGCGTTTATGTCAGACATCATTACTGATCATTGCTTCCCTTCAGCAAAGAAGTGTGTTGAGCAGCCTGATTTCGCACTCCAACACTGCGATCGCATACTAGCCCACTGCACGTTTTCAACTGTGGATTCTCGTTCCGAAGGCTGGGAGGAAAGACGGCATCGGTGGATACGCTTCTTGGAAAGAAAGTTAAATGCTAGAGGGATGTTCTCTTGCCGCTGCCTAGTAAGGAAAAGCAGAGGCCTGAGGATGGATGCAACAAAAGCCAAATACGGACTGGCTACTTGAGATTGTTCCATTGAATTTGAGTATGTACAAAGAGTAGTATAGTTTGTTAGATGGGCTGTTGTCCCGGCAGATTTTTTAATCGACCACCATTTTGATGTTGGGTTCTATGCAGCCCCGTTGCTGTCGTTACTCTTGCTTTGCTTCTGCTTCTTTTGTTGCTGCACCTGCCCCTTGTCCTGTTCTTGTTGACCCGTGGCCTGTTTTTGCTGTCCCTTGGGCTGTTTCCCCTGTCCCTTGGGTTGATTTGGCTGGTCCTGCTGTGGGCTCTGAACTTGAGCCGATCTCGCCATATGCGGCTGCACTCTGCCCATACCACTCGTCCTCTCAACTCGCTTGACATCCGCAGACCGACGCTGTGCCCGACCTACCGTGGACGTGCGTGCAACGCGCCCGCTCATGCCGCGCGCGCTGTTCTTTACTTTGACTGCAAGCGTGGAGGCATCTCGGATGGCGTTTGAAAGATACTTCAGTGCAGCGTGGTCTTTCGCCGCTGGCTCCACAGGCGCTCTGGCGAGTTTCGATGAGACTGTGACTCTGGACATGGCGAGACGCGGTTCGCCATTGACCTTTGGAGAGGACGCCCACGCCGTGGCGGAGATAGTGGTGAGCGCGAAGATAAGAGCTGTGAACTTCATGGTGGAGGTGTGATGGAGGATTTTGATTGACTCTGTTCGTTGAGACTTTGGTTTGAGATTGTGACTCCAGGAGGACTGTTTGCAGATTGCAGATTGCAGTTTGCTGATAGTGAGTGTGTATCTGTCTGCAGAAGTCCGGTTCTTATACAATACACCATTTTCCAAATAGAAAGCATTAGAATGTCAATCTGGTCGTTGAGTCTCAGAGATATTACACATGCCGATCTAGGCTGCCAATGCAGGCATCAAGCTTGTTAGCGTCGATCTAGTATCTCCGTATCTGCATAGCAGTTCGATGGTGTGAAACTGGGTGGGTCATATCATCTGAAGATGTGTTCAGTGCAACAATCTGAGGTGTTCCTCTGAAGCCTACTCTGGCTGTTTGTAGATTTAGGAACGAGAGTCTTGAAAACTTTGGTCCTCGTCTACTTTTGAGTGACTATTCTTACCACGGGCAGATCCGCTATTATCGTGTTTGTCACTTTGTTCCACTGTCAGTGTGCCTTGATACCCAAGCGGCTTTTCCACGTCCGTCGCATGCTGATACAACGTCAAAACACGACAGCTCATGCCGATCTGGAAGCGCATCCGCATAACAATGTGACAGGTAGAGGTGTGGAGAACTTGGCACGATGTAAGTGAGTTGACGTTTTGTCTTGTTTATTAAAGAGTGATTGAAGAAATGTTGGCTCGTGTTCACGTGCTGACGCGTTGGCGCTATCCCCAAATTGTCGATTGCGCCTGTCATGTTCGCGACTGCCTTGCCACTAAACCTGATACTTCTCACAGCTTTGCGATGCTGTAATTTTGCAATTGTCGCGCCCAATGAAGCCATACAAGCCGTTCAGGCCCCTCTCGGTCGCTGGGAGACTCAATAACCTCAACGGCCCGCCACCGGCAAAGAAAAGACGTCTCTCCGAGTCTGACGATGATGAGCCTCTGATGCGCGCCGCACCGGCAATTCGAAAGCCATTGATCGACATACACAATCCCACGCCGCCTCAGACACCCCCAGTCGAAAGCAATGACAGCTACTACACCGTGCTGTGGCGGAAGTTCACTACCAAGAAGAACAAGACATGGGACGGCGACGGCGTACTGGCGGTGGTGAACGGCGTCGGGGTGCTCACGGACAGCGATTCAGGCAAGGAAATGGGCAAAGGGGCGTGCAATCGGCCGCTTCTTCCCGGCTCACAGTTATCGATTGGCGGGAAGGAGTTGGAGATCGATGATGTTATTCAGAAAAAAGACTATTTGTCTGGCCGCATGTTCATGGGGAAGGCAGCAACACCGGTCGAGCAGACAACAAAACGGATAGAGCCTGGATACAAGCCTTTGCCTGTGGGTAAACCACTTCCTGCGAGCAGGTCCAAGGTGAAGAGGACCGAGTCTTCGAGTAGCACTAAGAGCGCTCATCCTGAATACGCTCCGTCTTCGAACAGGACACAACAATTTAAGACACCACTGTTGTCGAACACCGTGCTTCCGCAGCGCAACACGACAATACCAACACCTCGCCACGACCCGAATGCACCGAACGCGCTAGTCATGAAGCCGCCGACCACCATACCCAAAGGAAAACAAGTCGTAGACGTTGTCGTTGATCCGGTTCTGAGCAAGCACTTAAGAGATCACCAAAAAGAAGGCGTAAAGTTTTTGTACGAGTGTGTAATGGGCATGCGTAGCGAGGGCGAAGGTGCCATCATGGCTGACGAGATGGGCCTTGGGAAGACGCTGCAGACCATCGCCTTGATATGGACCCTGTTGAAGCAGAATCCTATCCACGACAGCGGACCCGCTATTACAAAGGCCCTCATTGTATGTCCCGCTGGACTGGTCGATAACTGGAAGCGCGAATTTCGGAAATGGCTCGGCAATGAGAGGATTGGCGTCTATGTTGCCGATGCGAAGAACAAGAAAATTGCTAACTTCACAATGGGTAAAGCCTACAACGTCTTGATCATCGGATATGAGATGCTCAGGACTGTTCAGGAAGAGCTCAAGAGGGGCGCAGGTGTCGACATCGTCATTGCAGACGAGGGTCATCGTCTGAAGACCGCGAACAACAAGTCTATGCAGGCGATCCAGTCGCTCAATACCGAGAGGCGCATCATTCTGTCAGGCACGCCGTTGCAGAACGATCTGGGCGAATTCTACACTGCGATCGACTTCGTCAACCCTGGCCTTCTTGGTCAGCGATCTGCGTTCAAGCGAGCATTCGAAGCTCCCATCATTCGCAGCCGTCAGCCAGATGCAAGTGAGTCGGAGCTAGAAAAGGGCGAGGCACGATGGCAGGAACTAGTGTCGTTGACCAGCAAGTTCATGATCCGCCGTACTGCGGACGTACTGTCGAAGTATCTTCCACCCAAGACGGAGCATATTGTTTTCTGCCGTCCAACAAAGGCCCAAGCCGAGGCGTATCGCAGCATTCTTTCTTCACCACTGTTCACGGCAGCTTATGGCAACATGGAAATGGCCTTACAGCTCATCACAATCTTGAAGAAAGTATGCAACAGTCCTTCGCTGTTGAAATCGAAGAAAGACACGGAAGGAAAAGAGTCGGAGACGATAGCATCCATTCTCCCACTGATACCGCCGCAAATATTGAACTCGCACGCTTCCAGTACCAAGCTACGTCTGTTAGACAGCCTTGTGCATCGGCTCTACACCACCACGGAAGAGAAGATTGTCATTGTCTCAAATTACACAATGACGCTTGACATGATTGAACGCCTTCTGACCTCTCTATCATACACCTACATGCGCATGGACGGGAGCACGCCTGCGAACAAACGACAAAGCCTCGTAGAGCGGTTCAACAAGACTCCCAAAGCTGCAAATTTTGCCTTCCTGCTCTCGGCCAAGTCTGGTGGTGTTGGCTTGAATCTCATCGGCGCATCACGCATCGTGCTTTTCGACATCGACTGGAACCCCGCCACTGATCTGCAAGCCATGGCCCGTATCCATCGCGACGGTCAAAAATTGCCTTGCAAGGTTTACAGGTTCCTTGTGCAAGGTGGCCTCGACGAGAAGATCTATCAGCGCCAAGTCATGAAGATGGGACTCGCCAATGCGGTCGTCGACAATAAGCAGTCTGCCTCGTCCTTCTCTCGAGACGAGCTGCGCGATCTGTTTCGTCTTGATGAACGCGAGACATGCCAGACGCACGATCTGCTCGGCTGCACGTGTGATTGCACGGGTGCGCTAGAGGCCAAGCTAGAAGAGCCTGTTGGGAGCACAGAAGATGAAGATAGCGACGATGACAAGCCGCTTCTCCCTGGTCTCAGGAAAGCTAGCGAAGTCGATATTGAGGAGCAAGAAGCCGAGATCGAAAGCAGGCGCAAAGCGAAGATACCCAAACTGCGGATGCTAATGGAGTATCGACACATCGACACTAAGCATCTCCGCGCAGACGCAGGGGGCGGAGTCGACGACGAGGGGCTGGCTGTTGCAGTGGACGACGATGTCTTCCTTGAGGTGCTCAAGCAGAACGAGAGCAATGTCGGGTTCCTATTGACTAAGTCGAGCTCGTAGGTCATACGGGCCAGCAGGAAGGTTTGGGCATACACATCGCATAGCATCGGCGTTTTGGAATCATGAGCATAGCGTACTTCTCACGCAGAGGGCGTAATGCACGGCAGGAGTGAACGATGACAGCAGATCAGCAATATACCCTAGATTACACATCAATGCTTCTTCCAGGTTCACTGCTCTCACAAGTCACTCGCCCTTGATACTACCGCAAGTCATAGCCTCGGCCGATTCGTCACAACGTCTGGTACCTGTCCGTTCTTGAATTGTGAACGATGAGCATTACTAGTCTGGTGGGAATATCTGGCAGTCTAAGGTCTAAAGTCTTCTTTTTATTTAGCCTACGATTCTGCGAACTGCCGTTAGCTAGCAGCAGCGACTTAGAGTCCTTCTTCGGGATCGTTGTTACTATTTGAGTCTACTAGATGTTTCTAGGTAGACATGTCTCATGGGATCAGCTCGTATTCTTGGACACCTGCCTCAGAAGATGCTCGGTATATCAAATGACACCATCGGTTTCGAAATTATGTTGCTCAGTATATATGATGGCGATACATCTGACACGAGAAAAATCACGTCGAATCTGGCAAGGGATACCAATCCAGGTGGGCCTCTCTTAGCGTAGGTACGTACGGCTGTTGATTGGATCGCTTCTCGGTCCCTGCATGCTTTTCGGAACGCATCCGAATTCGCGCGTCTTTTGGTTGTCCATCACAAACAACCTTTTTTCCGTCTACGGGATGTTTGCATTGAATTCCTGCAAGGATATCACGTTGCACTTCATCTTCGCTCAAGCCTCGGCTTACACAGAGCTTGTGAACAAAAGCTTTCTGCCCCTCACTTGAGCTGCCCTTTCCGCCATGCATTCCCACGGAGCTAAGTATAGTACAATAACATGGCAGCGTGCGCGAATAAACGTCACTGGCACACTTCTCATTTCAGAATACGAACTGTGTAAGCTGACATGTTGGATACGCCCTAGCATTCGGCCTCTTAAGGTGATTTTCACACGCTTCTGTGTCACCAAGCCAAGCTTTCCATAGATGTGTTGACCCCGCATAGTTACGGCTGCCTTTCCGAGAAACACAGACGCCTACTTCGTCTGTAATTACTTGCATAGGTAGTCACTCTTTTCCCTGTGGATATCGAATTCTCTTTTGTACCATCGACCTTGCTTCAAGTCTTGCATTCCAGGAGTACGTGACACTGTGCTCATCTATCGAAGGCTTTGTGGCCGTGAGAAAATTGGCAGCAATTATATTGCAAGGAGACCAAGGTATAAAACTATCTACGAGCTCAGATCAGAGAAACAGCAGAATCTACCAACTACCTCCCTCAAAAGACAAAAGGCTCAATTCAATATGAGACCAATGGCGATGAACACGACAATGGCGGCAGTAGCTGGCTTCGGCACGATGATGTCTGACTCTCGCTATTGGCCAGGAAATTCTCCTGCAGCAGTCTCTTCAGTATCTCGATGCTCGACAACCTATGGAGCCTCCGCTCCTCCTTGGGGTGCTCCCACTGATTACTTCACGAGCACATCATACGCGTACAGAACCAAAACGGAAGTTTTGACACCAAAGCCATTTACTACGAGCGTCTCGGCTACATCCACATATACGGAAGTTGAAACCGCCCCCAACAATTTGACCAAGACAATCTATACCAGTACGTACACTTGGACCAACTACCTAACAACCACCGAAGTTGTTTCTTCGACTTCCACCATCACGACATCTGTTCTTTCAACGACCACAGTGCCTACACCATATGGGTTTACTCCAGTTGCGGCTGTTCATCCCGAGGCCACACAGCACGTTGATGATTGGGCTGATCGGGACAACTGGAGCGTTGAAGATACATACTGGCAGGACGAGGGGTCCGAGCCATGGGCCATTCCCCTCGATCTTTCGCAGCCCAGACTTCTCGATAGCCTAGAGGCTGCACCTCTTGATGGTGCATCTCAGAGCAGTGCAGGGTATGCCAAACCCTCTGATCAAGTCTCAAAAGTCGATTGTTTAGTCACGCTGGTCAACATCTACGACTCAGGGACCTCTACCTCCAAGTCCTACGTGGTACCTTCAACATACACTCGTACAAAGTACGTGACGACCGAAACCATCACAACAACCGTGACCACCAAGATCTCACCCACAGAGACTGCATACACCTTCTCGATGGCCTCTGGTCTGGAAAGCCGCTCATGGTACACTGAGACAAGCACCAACACCGAAATTGTAAGTTCTCCTCTTCGCTGCATCTGCCCTTGCATGACTATGCTAACCCCTCACAGACCACAACCACTGAATACCCATCATCAACAACCTCAGTCTACGCTGCATGCGCCACAGACAACGTCGTAAACACCTACAACGACTACCCGCTGTACAGGCTCACGGACGACTGGTACAGCAAGAACCTGACCATCATCCGCTCTGACTGGAGCGAGATCACCAACGCAACGGCCTGCTGTGGCGTTGCCGCCGCAGAGCCCAATGCTATCTTCTTCAAGTACGATGGTCAGTGCGAAGTGTTCCTGGCTGAGGATGTGGGCTATGAGCACAATGCGAGTGAGAAGATCGATGTCGAGGTGCTATACGAGCCCAGGGAGGGCGGGTGGTGGGGCCCTACTGTTGGAAATGGGCCGCGGGGAAGTATCAGCTTCTCTTCTTTGTGGTTGTGAGGCGGTTGACTGAGCTGCAGAGTCTTGGAGTTTGTCTCTTCCGGGCAGTGTTTCTTTTGGACTTCAGGGGTTCTTGTTGACTGTTCTATCGAATATCCTACTTCTCGTTTCTTTGTGGATTCTTTCCTTTGCCGACGAGCCACAATTGGTGTACTGATCTTATTCTAATGAATCAATGTCAAATTATGTACCACAATGTTTGAGGTCCGGATGCACATTAATAATGTGACGTGATAGCCCTATATCTTACTTAGTCGCAAGCATACGACTACCTTGATCCTCGAGCAAGCTTGAACTGCCCCAGGCGATTCTGGTTTTCTCAAAACATGTCGTCATATTTTTTCATGGCGGCTGATAGGACACGCCTTTGAGACTACGTGCCATAGTGCGAGCGAAAACCTTTCTAAACTTTGCAGTCATCCTTCGTATACGAACACATCTTCGCTATCACGGAAACATCCCATCCTCGCAAAGAGGATTGCGACATGTTCGATATGCGTTGCAGAACCTGAATATCTTGTCATACGTTCGGGGTGAACTACAGCTATTCCACCCTCCCTTTCTTCCAACGCATAATATGGCTGAGAGTTGACAATAAGCTGAGTTTCTAGTCATCGTGTAACCGGGGCGGCACTGATACTGTGCAGTCTCACTATCTGAAGCAAGCGAGACTCTCAAGATAGAGTGTCAGAAATATTGTTTACATAATCATGGGTATCTGCAGTTTAACGCTCAAATGCAGGGCAAAGAAATTTACATAGTAATCATCACAGCACTCACCAACACCATCGCAATCACAGCAGCGAGGTTGACACTGATCAAACCCGCACTCGATTCCGCACCCTCACCCTTCTGCCCTTCCTGGAACCCCTGACCCATATACAATGCACCAAGTTCCGTAAGACCGCCGTCGTCATCGAACAACGCCACACCGTCTCCAGTCCACTCGTTAGCGTCATCGGTCCTAAACGCACCGAACCATGAGTACCGCTCAACAAAGTCAAGCCCATCGAGGTACGGTAGCGTCTGGTTCATCATGGCCACCGTCTCATCGGCCGTCTGCTGCGGCAGCCCCATCTCCGTAACCCAAAGCGTGAGGTTCGCATCCCTAGTCGAGTTGGCATTGTAGAACTCATTTAGCGTGCCCAGCCAAGCTGCAAGCCCATCGAAGTTGCCGTACCAGTGTACGGCGACGAAGTCCGCAGGGCAGCCGTTCTCGGGGTCGATGTCGTAACACGACGAGTTGAAGGAGCGGAGCCACTCGAGACCGTTGGGGGAGCCGGTGGTGGAGGGGTGGCTGATCTTCCAGTTGCGGCCGCCTCGGGTGCCGTTGCGGAAGGGCACGACGTAGTCGATGTAGGCGCGTGCTGCGTCTTCGGCGGTTATGCTTGTCCCGCCGCTGCCGGTTGTGCCGTCTGGTTCGTTGAAGGAGAGGAGGTGTGTGCTTGATCGGTCGAGACCACCGATTACTTGTTCTGTTCTGCTATCTTGTGTCGCATCGATGCCGTGGATCATGGGTACAAATTCGAGTGAGCCGGTCGGTATGAGGTCGCCATTTGGGTAGGGACTCCAGTTGTAGTACCACGCCAGTGGACTGTTATCGGATGATAAAAGTTTATTGTCTGGTGCATGGGTGTCTCCTATGAAGGCAAACCCTCTCTTGCTGTCTTGTGCTTGTGTGGTGGCGAGGAGGCCGAGTGCTACTGCACTGAGTAGATGTTGGAGGGATGACATTCCTGTGTCTAACTTGAAGCACAAATCAGTAGAAAGTCACGCAAATATATACAAGGAAAGTCCAGTAGCGATTGCAGGTGGGCGCGTGGGTAAGTCGGATATATAGTCCATTCACAACAAAGTCAAGATGCGGCGGTGGCATGGGTGTGCTGGGCTTGCGTCATGATGGTATTGATTCCAAAACTTGGCAGGCGCCGAAGAACAAGATAGCAGCCTTGCTCGAGCCAGGGGGGAGGTCCGAATATCATGATCATACGATATCCAGGAAGCACACGCACTACGTAAAGCCAATTCGAAGAGGTCGTGAAGTACCGCGAGTATTAAAGAAATCTGGAAAGCTGGGTCGCTGCTACGCTAGTGTTGAAATGGGACTAGCGCTATATCCAACTGGAAATTTCATGGGGATGTACTGTTATATAGTGACGACGGCTATTCGACATCGAATCCTGGCGGTACATCTTAGTTTTGGCTCTCAAATGTGGAGTTGCGAGATTGAAGGTTCGTAATACATTGCATTAAGCGCTAGGACGGTCGTGAGCATGCAATGACAGTGCACGACACATGCAGAGAAAGCGCTGAGTTTGGGAATCAGGCCGTAGCCCTGTTTGTTATCGACCAGACACCGGAGAAATCGAATTCCCAATCATGCACACATGATGAGTGAGTATGAAAGACCCTATAATTCATCGCTCATTGACTCCTAGACCCTGCCCATGCCTTGTCCTTTTGTCCTCGCTGAACTTCAACACCTCGTCTCATACTGCTTACGCAGAGGTGATAGCCTTGCGGACCTCACGGCCACGCTGCCTCGAGTTCAATCGGCGCTCAACGGACTCGGTGGACTTCTGGACAACCTCGGAACCCTCGATGAGGATAAGCTCGATGTGGGAGGGGTTGGACATGTAAGGGTTGATCTATGCGCTGTTAGGGCCAGAACTGTGCGTGTGAAGTACTAGTACGTACGCGACCGTGAGCGCGGTAAGTGCGCCTGCGCTGCTTAGGGGCCTGGTTGACCTGGATGTGCTTGACAATCAAGTTGGCGGTGTCGAGACCCTTGGTGTCGGCGTTGGCCTCAGCGTTCTTGAGGAGACCGAGAAGGATCTCGGCGGACTTCACGGGCCAGCGGGCCTTGGAGACACCGAAAGCCTTGCCTGCGGAAGTCAGTCATTGCCCATGGAAATTTCAGTCGGCAAAATCGCAACGCAGTGCAGTCCCCAATACCCAGCGCATTCCTCCTCTTCCACTGCGTCCATGCGTCCAGTACCAATCGTGCGTTCGTGCGTGCGAGATAGAGGGTCACTCACCCTGGGCGGTGCGTCCAGTGCTGCCGGCGTAACGCCTCATGGGAACGGCCTCCTTGTGCTCCAGGACGTTACCGAGGTAGGTCAGAGCGCGGTCGAGCTTCCATCCGTTGATGGCCTGGGCGGTCTCGCGGGTGTTCTTGAAAGAAACACGGAGGTAGGAGCCGCGAGCGCGGGCGCTCTTTGCGTTCTCGAGGTGGGATGCTCCGTAACGAACCTGCGGCAGCAATTAATTTCGCATTCGAGATACGCAGCAGCTCTCCTGTGAGCAGTGCGACGGCGGGCGGCAACTCACCATTTTGGCGGGCGATGAGATCCTGTGTTGTTAGTCGACGAACGAATGTCAGGCAGTTCGAAGTGTGTCGACGAGCAAAATCGCAAGTGCGGACTCCGAAGCGAGCGCGCGGACCACGTCACGCAGGGATGTGCGCTTGGCGCTATCGAATTTTGGCATTAGCGCCATGAGCTCGCAGAGAAATTCTCGAAGTCTGAACTTTGCAGCCTTCATCGCATTGTCTGCACCGTCGCACAGCTACAACAGGACACTTTTTTCTTCACACCATAATTAGCAATGGCATTCACACCCAGGTACGACTCCATCCATGTTAAGGTCGAGCATACCTGCCATTGCGCTGCAGCCGGGCTGCGCAGCTAGTTTTTCGAAATACAGCTGCTTTATTGCAGCAGCTGCTCGAGAAAATACCTGCGCATGCCAACCTGCTGCGCTCTGCATCTGCAGACTTTGATCGCAACTCCTTGATACAGAACTAACATAATGCAGAGGCGGACGTGGCGGTGGTGACCGTGGTGGCCGTGGAGGCTTCACTCCTCGTGGCGGACGTGGCGGCGGTGACCGTGGTGGTCGCGGTGGCTTCGGCGGTGGCCGTGGCGGTGGCCGTGGCGGCTTTGGCGGCGACCGTGGAGGCCGTGGAGGTGCTCGCGGTGGCCCTCGTGGCGGTGCTCGCGGCGGACGTGGTGGTGCCCGCGGCGGAGCCCGTGGTGGAGCGTAAGTTCAACAGCAAAAGCTTGAACCGATTGTCACTAAAAGCCTGCAGCAAGGTTGTTGTCGAGCCCCATCGTCACGCCGGTGTGTTTGTTGCCCGCGGCAAGGAGGATCTCCTCGTCACAAAGAACTTGACTCCCGGCGAGAGCGTCTACGGCGAGAAGCGCATCAGTGTTGGTGCTGAGAAGGCCGATGGCGAGGAGACCGCACCCTCCGCTGTTGAGTACCGCGTCTGGAATCCCTTCCGTTCCAAGTTGGCTGCCGGTATCCTCGGTGGTGTCGACAACATCTACATGGGCCCTGGCTCCAAGGTCCTGTACCTCGGTGCTGCTTCTGGTACATCCGTCTCCCACGTTGCTGATATCGTCGGCCCCGAGGGAACTGTTTTCGCTGTCGAGTTCTCCCACCGCTCCGGCCGTGATCTGATCAACATGGCCACCCACCGCACAAACGTCATCCCCATCGTCGAGGATGCCCGTCACCCCCTCAAGTACCGTATGCTCGTCGGCATGGTCGACTGCATCTTCGCCGATGTTGCTCAGCCCGATCAGGCCCGTATCGTCGGTCTTAACGCCGGTCTCTTCCTGAAGGTTGGCGGTGGTATCGTCATCTCCATCAAGGCCAACTGTATCGACTCGACTGCCGCCCCCGAGGCCGTCTTCGCTCAGGAAGTTGCCAAGCTGAGGGAGATGGGCATCAAGCCCAAGGAGCAGCTTACCCTCGAGCCCTTCGAGCGTGACCACGCCATGGTCGTTGGTGTTTACGAGCGCGCGAAATA
The DNA here is from genome assembly GCA_022609225.1 of Boeremia lycopersici. Taxonomy (NCBI): domain Eukaryota; kingdom Fungi; phylum Ascomycota; class Dothideomycetes; order Pleosporales; family Didymellaceae; genus Boeremia; species Boeremia lycopersici. Next base: position 49,666 of record JAGKPY010000024.1, read on the forward strand.
GAGTCTTGATACGATGTTGTTTGATTTATGATGCATGGACATATACCTGTACTCGGGATGGGATTGGCGTTAGGGGCACCGGAGCTCACACCGGCTACTAAAAGGCTTGGATGAATCTATTTCGTAACGTTCACTTGTTCTTGAAATGCCTCCGATTGAGAAGTCAAACCTCACGCCGCCAAGATAACTCAGAACACCGCTCACCCACTCTTCTTCGGCCAGCCCCAAATAAGATCGCACCGCACACTACTTAACTCATTATCAAACTGATACTTGTCGAAGTCGCCAATCCCCGGATTCGTAAACGGGATCGCCTTCCCACGACAGCCCCGTTCCCTACCATATCATCAGCGCAACACTCCCATCAGAAGCCTCAGCCACTCACGAATACAGCGTGCAAAAGGTCCCATCATCCGGCCCCGCACTCGACACATTCTTGTCAAACGCCTTCCCCATGTTGTAGCACTTCCCAATCGTCAGCTCGACATTCTTGCACGTGCCGGCCCACGCCTTCTCTGTGCAGACGTAGAGATTCGTTTTGCGATCCGCGCGGGTGTCGAGAGTGTGCGCTGCCAGCGTGGTGGCGGTGCAGAGACCGAGGATGGCGGCAAGTGTGAAGTGCATGTTGGCGGTGCTTGTTGTTGCGGAGTCGGGCAGTGTGGAGTGTGGGTTTTGCGGGGCTGATGAAGGGAGGCGGCGAAGTAAGGGCGTTCTGGAAGCGTGACACGGGGTTTATTGAAGGCGTGGGCTGGGAGGAGTGCCGAGACATTCTTGGCTGTTGATGTGTGGAAGCTCATGCAGAGTACAACAATGTTCCATAATTTGTGTGTATGGATGCCGGTCATGGTGCTGTGACCACCAGGCAGTAATATCGGTATCGCAAAGTGCTCGCAACTCGCCTAGAGCTTCTTCTCGAGGCCTTCCAAGGTTAGACATTAAGTTAGATGGGTAGACAAAGGTGAGTAAGGACTACGCCAGGGCATAAAATTGCCAATCTGCACATGTTGGCTAGGTGGCGTCCTTGCAGTGTACGAAGGACTTGCTTACCAATAGTTTTGGAGTGGGACAAGGAGCTATTATCAGGAAGCATTTCATACCAGTCTGTACGTTTGCGATGTATGTCAGTGTAGTTGACAGCCCAGTCAGACTCTAACATAGCTCACTGCAGTGACCTCAGACGAGCTCAACTGTTGATATGTGATGCGACGAGCTCAAGGGTCTCCAAAATAACGATTGAAAAAGGCCGTGTTGTAATTACTTACACCAAACGTTCTCATCTTTGTGTACCTTTTCTACGGAACCTAACGTAGTGTGAAAATTAGCGTGGAGAATGAATGATGAGGGATAAAACGTGACAGAGTATAACATCAGCAGGAGTCTCATCACTATCAAAGCCTTGAGCCGAACCTTAATACTTAACCCGCATCAGTGCTTTTATTTTCCTTATCGTGACTGCTGAATGTGTTGAGAAGCAAAGACATGACGTCAGGTGTACGCACCAAATACTCTGTGGCACGCGCATGTATTATCTCTGTTCACACCCCAGATTTCAGCGTATAGAAACAACCATCATCAATCATGGCATTCCAAGCGCCACCAAAGAACATCATCGTCAGCGGCGGAGCCCGCGGGATTGGGCGCGCCATGGCTCGAATGTTCCTCGAAGCTGGCCATCACGTGTTCATCTTCGACATCGACGAGGAAGAGCTCACTTACACGACAAAAGTGCATCTGAAACAGTACCACGAGGAGAACAAATTGAACTCCGCCCTCTGCAATCTACGCGATGTGGAAGACATCCGCACGAAAGTCGCCACCGCAACCGAGACCTTCTTCGACAACCGCATCGACGTGCTCGTCAACAACGGCGGCATTGCAGCACCGCAGTGGAAGAACGGTGAGACGATGGAAAACAAAGACACGTGGGAGCAATGGCAAGCCTACATCGAGACCAATCTGAGCGGCCCGTTCGCAATGAGCCAAGCATGCATCCCGTACATGAAAGCGCGCGCCCACGACCGCGAGCAGGGCGCGCACAGGACGCAAGGCGCCGGGCCGTGCATCATTCACATTGGCAGTTTCCGCGCGCACCAGTCGGACGCGAATCAGGAGGGCTACGCGTCGAGTAAGTCGGGCTTGCTGGGCTTGATGCATTCGATGGCAATCAGCCTCGGGGCTCTGGGCATCCGGGTGAACTTGGTTGCGCCGGGCCGGATCAAGGTTGCGCATGAGTGTAGGGCCGGCGACGATGCGGGCACAAATTGGGAGGAGCAGATCGGCGAGAAGGACGTCAGTGATCACCCGACAAACCGCGCGGGTAGGCCGAAGGATGTTATTGACGCGTGTTTGTATCTGATTGAAGCTGGCTTCGTGACTGGTCAGGAGATTACGGTCGATGGAGGAGCGTTGAAGAAGAAAAACTAAAAGTCCGCGGAATATCTCACCATTGCGGCACTTACCTTGGTACGACATACAATGGCAGGAGTGCAGTCAGACTTTAGAGAGCCATCTATACAGCTTGGTTGGAACACCGAGTATAAGTTTCAGCGTCCTCCATGGATATCTAAAATGCAACTTTAGGGTATCTTACGTAGAGATAAAACGACCGTCTAGCAAATTCCTGCACTTCATGCCGTAGTTTTCTTCCTCAATTACCATGCATCCAGTACGCCCCGTCCATGCCCGAGTCCTGCGCTGTGCCGGGAAAATCAAAGCCATTGCCTGTGCCGTATGGCGTGTCTTGAATATCGGGTAAATTTGTGTCCCACATCATATCATCCCAAAAGTAGTTCAAATAATTCGGATCGTTCACGTTCGTGGTAGGCCAATTTTGCATTCCAACAGCGTTGTAGTCGAAGGGATTTTGGCTTGGGTCGAGTGAGGAGTTCATCATGTTGAGTTGCGGGTAGGTGTCTGGCATGTTGTACGTCTGCTGCATCTGCATCTGCGGAGTCGGTGGGATAGATGGCTGAGGCGTCGTCTTTTGAGCTTTGTAAGCTGCATACAACCGAGCAACAGCATCTGCACTTCTTTTTGCTGCTATGCTCCAGTCTTTGATGCGTTCAAAGAAACCCAGTGCTGTCTCGATACTGGTCATCCACTTCTGGATCTCTTCTGGTTGACTCGCATCACTGAATAGGGATACCAGTGGAACCATACAGGCTTGGTAGCAGAACCAAACTGCATTCCACCCAGAAATCAGGTCAAGCATGCAGTCCCTGCTGATCTCGTCGATAGTAGTGCTTGCGACTGCGCGGCACCTTTCTACTGCAATCTTTTCCTCTGCGGTCAAAGTAGCGAACGCACATCTTCGAAGAGCTGTTGTCAGTAGTACAGGGCGGTGTAATACAATCCGAATATTGTGGAAGCGCCATCTCATGACCAGTCGTACGCGATGAAGAAAATCCGGGCATTGCTCATCGTAAGTAGACAACACCGACGGAAGCTCATCGTACCACTTCAAGATCTGGGCATCGTACGCGGCCGTCTCGGCATTTGGGAGAAGCGGCGACTCAACCAAGCGATCTTGGATTTTCGTAGCAATAGCGCAGAATGTGGACGCATGGGTAAGGGGAAGCAGCTTGAGCTGGTCCATGTATTGCGGGCTGTTTGGCATGATGATGGTCGGCACCTGCTTTAGCGTCAACAAAAACATTATCCAATTCAGTAAGAGGTACTAACCGCGTTGGCAGCTGTGCCAGGCTTCATGACAGTGATGGACGGTCCCATCCTGCCCAGTGATGGTCTGCCGGTAGTCGTCGATGCCCAGGCGTCGAGACAGAATAAGCTCCACCACATGCGTCGCCTCATTTCGGGTGATATGGCTTCCTCTTCCTCTTCGGGCAGTGCCAGATGCCTGCCCGTCTCATTGCGCTCAGAATATTCACGATGCAGGCCTAATGATGTCGCCATACGCAGCGTCCCACCCATAAGCGAATGCGCTTCGTTCGGTCGATTGAGATAGTGCATGTAGTAGCCATTCATGATGGCTAGAGCTTGCAACACCTCAATATTGCCACTACCGAAAGAATCAAGCGACAGGTGCTTTCGAGATCGGTTGAAGTAGGTGTAGTGTGCTTGGTTATCAGCTGTTGACGATGCTAGTGAGCCTACAGCAAAAACGATGTTCAGTAGTGCTAGCCATTGCGAATCCGTTCGATTTCCGTGAAGATAGGTAGCCCAAAATTTTCGTTCGTCGATCAGGGGGAAGAAGGGATGACATCGGTCGAAATAGCTTTCGATAAGACCTTCTCCCTGTGCTTGCGAAGGCAATGCGTGTGGGTGGTTGTTTGTGAGCTCGGGTGGCGGGGAGTTCGCTCTGCTAGGTACTGCAGTTTCTGCTTGGTTGCTGTGTGTGAGCAGAGGTCGTGCTTGCGGTGCGCAACGGACGATGACCTTGAGAGCTGCCGTAATCGAGGATATTCCAACATATGACGACAGCCTGTCCACAGACATGGAAAGGCCGTTAACATCATCGGATATTCCTTGAACTCGAATTTGGTGTTTCCGCGCTTCGTCCCAATATGGATCCTCTGGCGGTGCTTGCTCGAGCGCTTCAAGACTGTCAGCACCGTCCGAACCGGTGTGGATCTCTGACATAGCTCGCGCATTCGCTATGGACGGCGAGGTTCTTTGATTAACATCTGGTGAGGCCAGAGCGATCTGCAAGAGTTCTTCCCGGGATAGGTTGGATAATTGGTCAAGTTGGGTGTGTCCTACTAGCTTTATCAAGACATTCCTATACAACTCAATGTTGCCTGACAGTTTATCGACCAGTCTGTCGGTTGTCAGTACAATTCTGGCCATGTCTCAGTGTTTAAGTACGAACTTGCGACTAGGTACAACTCGCTGTGCGGGTTTCGAGTAGCTACATGCCTTCGTTCATGTTAGCATGGGTCGATCCCGTGCCGTCACATCTGCAGGGCACCTCGGTCCAGGGCTTACTTCTGGATGCTGGTACCACTGGCACTGTCCACATGGCTGCATTCCATCGCAGCGAATCTTGCGCCGTCTACACTCGACGCACGCGTTGCTTGTCGATATTCGTCGTGAGCCGGTCGAACGCGTTGGTTTCCCCGCAAGATCAACATCGCCAGCAGGTTGTCGCTGCCCCGCAGCGGACTGGAACGTATGGAACATACTACAGCACTCCCGCGCCGCAGTTCATGTGCAAGGATTGAAGGAAATCAGTGAAGCAGCCTGCTCAGAAGGGGTGTCGGTAGGTGCGCTGTGCAGAAAGACGAACCGGGATCAAAGACCAGTGTATGTAATGGTACCTAACGCAGGTTCAAGTTGACTGCAAGCGGCCCCGGAAGACAGGATCTAGGTCGTTATATCGGAGACGGCGGCACGAGATTGTAGTGAGTGGCCAAGGATATGCAGCGAACCCTACTGTATGGGCGTAAAGTTAGGCTCCACAGTCGTATCGACAATTTACAGTCCACGTTTCGCCCGCCGCTCATTTCTTGGTCAGTACCTCTCTGCGCGCTTTGATTAGCGACAGTGTTCAGGATGGTTTTCACATAACGTGTACCATTCGCCCCCGCAATATCACACTCGGGCGGTGTGTGGAGACGGATGGACGGAAAGAGAAAGCGGAGGCCAAGCGAGATTGAGGGTCGCCCTTCAAGCTCGTTAGGGTGGGTTGGGACGCTGGGGACTAGCGCGGCTACAAATGCACGTCAAATATCGTGTCAGATCATATTGCCACATTTACTGGACCGTCAGCGATCGAATGGCGATGGCGAGAGATTGTTGGCCGTCATCATCAGATGCCTCGGGCAAAGCGATGTCGGCGGCTTTCGGTACATCTGCACCCCATTCCCAGCCTTCCCGCATGAGTCCGGTACAACGCTTACCCAAGATCCACTGGTAACCAATAGCTCCGCGTGCTGGCGTCCGAAGGGGTGTGCAAAGCTGGGGTGCAGCAACGCAGAATTGCATGATTGGTGGAGTTGTACCAATGCTCACACGGCAAACGTCTGGTCTGATCACTCGCAACATGTCGGATCCGGGTGCATCAACACCACCAGACTGCCTTGCGGACAACGTGAGCTAGCAACGCATTGCACGCTGGAAATTGCTTGAGCAGCCCAACAAAACCTCAGATCGAGTTTCACATCGCAAACTATACTTGATCGACATATGGTATCTGCCAGATAATGCACTCACGGATGCGGACACGCCATTGTCGATGTGATGACGATGCAGGATCGTCGCCGAAGCACACGATTCTGCCTGCACATGTGTCAAAGGACGGATAACTTCCTCGTTGTTGGTGGAGTGCGTATTACCACCGCCAGATATCTGCAACGCCCAGTCCTTAGCGACCTGCTTTGTTGAGACGACGCTCAAGCATTTCCTTCAATAGGATTCGAGCATGTAACGCTGTGATTTAACCACTGGAACTTTGTACGCATAATCATCGCTGCTTCCGAATCCACGTGCAGCATTTTAACTTGTTTTCTTCTTGGTGCAGCCTGAACTCATTCCTGGCCAAGGTACCTCCACTTCAACGATTCATCCTGTTTACCCAGCCCTCGGACCTTGATGGTTTGTTCATCTCCGGGGACCACGTCGATTGCGCTGTCATGAACCAACACACCTGACCTTTCCTCGAAGACAAGACCCTTTGTAGGCTTGTCAGCCTTTATCAGGATCGTGCTTCCCTGAGGAATGACCTCCAGGCCACGATCTTCGAAGTCAAGGTACTTCAGAGGCTGCGGCCAATCCACATCTCTCGACACGATCTCGCCGTCGACCCATATACGCGCCGCGAGCACGTGGGGCTCCTCGTTTACGTTATCGATTGTGCCGGATAACACATCCGTTGTGCCGTTCTGGGTCAGAGTGATGTCTTTCTTGACGATCTTGTCCTTGATCTCCTTGCCGGTCTTGACGCTGATGAACCTCAGCTCAACTGTTGCCTTCACTTCCTCCTGCTTCTGGCACGCAACCCATAGCTCGAAGTCGCTCTTCGGTGGCACTCGTGCATGCACAACGCTCCAGTCGAAATGTGCACGCTTGACGGCGACAGCGATAGGGGCAAGTACACGACGCATAGCATAGTATGCAGGCTTCTTTCGCTGTAAGTAGTCAACGATCGACCACGAGGTCACTGGCCAACAGTCGTTTAGCTGCCACACGAGAGCACCTCCACAGAAACGCTCCTGACCCCATTGTCGCCTCCAACCTCGGTAGCCGAACATTAGTGCCTCAGCTTGAGATAACTGGGTCAAGTGGATGAATGCCTATAACTGGTCAGCATGGCTGTGGATGGATACACTGTTCGCAGGTGAATCACCTCAAGATCCGTTTTGGTACGGAAGTTCTCTACAAGATAAGTGGCAATCCTTCTTTCATGGCCGTCTGCTTTGTTGTGGAAGTCTATCATGTGGCTCTGAGGGTACAGCTGTGTAGGGTCGGTACAATAGTATCTGATGGTATCGATATGGGGGAAAGCCTCCATGCCGAACTCGCTATTGAAACGGCCGCCGAGTGTATCGAAGATCTGATACTTCTCCTGCGTACCGTGCCAGACGTTCCACTGATGCATATCTCCAATTGTGGTGTTTGAGGTTTTTAAACCGTCGCCCCATGGTGAACCTGGGTGGTATGGCACGTGTGGGCTTTCGGCAGCCACAACTTCAGGCAGGATCTGATCACAGTTGATGAGTATTGGCATACGGTAGATACAACGGTGCTCACTTACCTTCTCGTAGATATACCTGGCAGGGAAGTCGGTCTTGAGCCAACTCTCTGGGTCTTTATCTTCGTAATTGTACGTCAGACCGAACGACTCCTGAACCTGGTAGTCCTCGTTGTTGCCGGCATATATGACGAGCGAGGGATGATGTCTCAATCGTGCCACGTTGGCGATGCACTCTTCCTTAATCGACTTGAGGATCTCCGGAAACGCCGGATAATTGCCGCAACCGAACATGAAGTCTTGCCAAACCAGGATTCCGAGCTCATCACAGAGTCCGTAAAAAATGTCTTCTTCCCAAATCCCTCCACCCCAGACTCTTATCATGATCTGGTAACCGTCGACCATCATCTCCAACCACTTGCGATACTTGTCTTCGGTAATTCGCGGTGTAAAATTGTCTGCTGGGATCCAATCCGAACCACCACAGAAAACATCAATGCCGTTGACACGGAAAAAGAACGTTTTTCCAATCTTGTCAGGCTCTTGGACGAGCTCACCCCTTCGGAAGCCGGTTCGGCGTGTGATTGAATGTAGGTCGATTTCGTCTGTTGATACTGTTGCCGTGACTGTGTATAATGGTTGTTCGCCGTAGCCGTGCGGATACCAAAGTTTAGGATTATTGACATGGAACTCAACCTTAGCCGAGCCATCATTGACGCTTGCACTCTCTTTGAAGACCTGTCTATCGCCGTCGTGAACCTTAAAAGTTACACTCTTCGCCGAAGAGCCCTCAACGACGGCCGAGATCGTGCCTTGCACCGACTTTAGGCTGTCGTCCAGTTTGTAGTCAACTCTAACGTCCTTCAGACGAGCTTGGTAAGTTTCGAGCCGCACTTCGCGCCACGGACCACAAGTGTTCAGAATTGGACCCCAATCCCAGCCCCAGTGATACTGTGCTTTCCTGACTGCAAGTCGTGACATATCACCATTAAAGCCCACCCATGTATGTTCCGGATGAGCCTCACGGATCTTGATGGCTTCCAATCTGGCGGACTTGAAATCAATTTCGAGTAAATTTTCCGCCTGTGGCTTCAATGCCTCCGTAACGTCCAGACGGTGCGGGATGAACATGTTATCACTCTCGAGGATGGTTTTGCCATTGAGTTTGACCGTTGCAAAAGTGTCGAGTCCGTCAAATGCCAGCACATGAACAGTACCTTGTCTGGCTTCCTCGACTTCGGGAAGCTTGACCTTGTATGTCCAGGCTTTGTCTGCAACCCATTCTGCCTTCAGTTCATTGAAGCCCAAGAAAGGATCGGGAATTCTGATTGCCATGTGAGCTGTATTTCTTCAGAATGTGCTTTCCAATTGGTTCGCTCACTTTCCGTGCTCAATCAGATCCAAGTGAATATTTGTCGGGACTGTCTTGACCGAGAGCCAGGCATCTTCAGCTGTGTCGTCTGCTTGCTTGAATGTCCAACCATCGGAGAGACGGTGAACAGACAATGCTTGGGCCTTCGCCATATTGTAGAGTTCAAATATCCGTCGTGGCTTCGCCAAAGCTCATATAGTCGCTCGTTCAGCCGATTTGCGGGGTAGATTATAGGCAGAAGCGCCTTCTTACTATAAAGTAAAGAAAGGGTCTTCTCTCTATATATTATTACCGGTTCTTAGGCGGCACAGATACGGTAAAAGTTCGGCCGGAGTGTGGAGTCTATGAAACGGTTCGTAGCCCTTTGATAGTGGACCGAAAGGTGTACGGATGACATCCTCCGTGTGTATTTGGGCTAGCGTGCCAAATTGCCTCGGAGCAATTGGCTCAAGCCCGTAGTGGTCAGCTGCTCAGGCACCATGCTTCACAAGCGGACGGTGACAATATCATTACAGGAGCGGGGTTGGGGCCTCCGTGTGCAAGTCGGTTCGTTGAAACCGAAAACGTTGTGATTAGAGGCCGCAGGCGGTAGGGCAAAGCTGCCGATTGAGCCGGCACCCACGCGGGGGTGGGTGCTAGTGACGCTCGTATTTCCATGGCCTATACGCTCAACACTCACCAATTGCTCGAAAGAGCATGTTGCCTGCATACTTTTGACGTCGTTGAGATATACCATACCAGTTTGCTCACAAACATGTGAAGCAACTGGTCTGTGTGACGGTCACAACAATCCCGACGGTACCGCCGTCACTTCGCTCCGTCTCAATCGTGTAACGCTGCAACTGTAGTTGCGGCTGGAACGTACGTACCTTCCCTAAAAATCGAATGAGACCCTGATGAGCTTGGTGGTCAACTAACTACACGGAAACGAGATCCATCAATGTAGTTGAACAATTTGTCTGCACATCGAGAATAGCAACAGCGAGGACCCTGCATTATGAGAAAAATCCAAAAGGGTATAGAACTATGCAACCATACGAACGACGCAAGCCATATTTTGCTTTGTCGACATGAATAGGAGGATTACCCTCAAAAAGAGAACCAGTTCGAAAAGAGGCCTGGCGCTTCATAATCTCTCCTGAACATCTCCTGCCTCCTCTCCATCATCATCTTGACTTTCTGGTGGTCGACTTTTCCCTGCTGTGAAAGCTGCTGCATCTCGGCCATGCTTGTATCCAGAATATTTGTCGATCGTGCGCCTGGACAGAACACCACTTCAAAACCGGCGCCTGAAGGGATGATGAATGTCGAAGTTTGATCGTCGAAGGCTTGTTTGAGTCAGTATGCTGGTACAGGTCCCATGGTATAAGAGACTTACCAAAACTGTAGGCGTCTGGACAGACTTCCTTGACGTTCTTCGAATAATCACCAGGCCGACACTTGCTAGCGGAGTTGTACTCCCCTGTGCAGCAGTCCTCGGGTCTGTTGTTTTTGGCACAAGCTGAGAAGCAGGGATTGAAGGACGGTCGCTGGATGTTATCGTCAGGATACGGATAGACGCCATCACCAGGCTTATCGGGGGGAGTCTGCTGTAGATCCCAGGGGCACCATCGAGATATCTTTTTTTGGTCGACTTGTCCTTCCCAAGGAAGAGGGTATGAAGTGTTCGTCCTGAGAAAGCTTGGGTGATCGGGGTATGGATCGTAGCCTTGCGGTTCTAGGAGACCGGAGGTGCCTTGACAGGAAGGATTTGTCAGGTTCGGTGGAATGTCGTCTAGCGTGACATTTTCGAGAGGCTGGAGTACCATTGCTATGGGTAGGTTGTAGCCATCAACTAAGGAGATATCATAGTAGGTATGACCATCGCCTGCGTCCAATGTGAACTCGGCAAGCGAGACAGGGACATCACCCTGTCGCGAGGTCAGTCTTCTTCTATCAACGGAGGCACGTCGATGTGAGCTTACCCCGACCTTGCAGTCCAGGACACCGTTGCAGTCGCCTGAGTAGCAAGCTTTGCCATGCCCGTTGGCAGGTCCACTCCCGTCATCATTGAAGCTACAGTTCGCCCTACCCCACACTCGACCCTGCCAATCCTCCGACACCGTCTGGTTTTTGGTCTCTCCAGGCGAGAGCTTGAAGCCATTGACTTCGGGTCCATTCCCGGACTGGGTTGAGATTCCTGGCCATATGTCTTCCATACAATTGTTCGTGACTAGCAGTGGAGTAATATCCAACTTTCGTTTGTTTAGCTTGCGAGGTGCTTTGACAGCCATGTGGTGAAGCCCTGTTACGAGAGGGATCTCAGTGGAGAGAAGAAGCGCAGCGCATAGGTACTGGCCAGCCCAGCTGGTGCTAGGAGAACAGCGCATCCTGAAAGTGAAGTGTACAATAGAGGTGCATGCGATGTGGTGAGATCGATATCTCAAGAATAGTTGTGAGGTACGAGATGTGAGGTTTCAATCCAGCTGGGCGGCGGTAGATATGTGATGATGCAGAAGACGCTGGGCGACCAGCGCACGCAGCAGGAAATCAGGGAACCCGGCGACAGTAAGCCCTGTAGTCGATCATTGACAGTGTGAGGAAGTTGCAGGCTGTGTTCAAGGTCGGTGACGCAAGAGGCCCGCCGGGTTCGGCAAGATACAACCAAAATGAGGACCAATCACCGACCCCAGCAAGAGCGCATTCTAAACGGTGGTGCAGATAAGCGCCAACGTTACACCTGGCCGCAGTGCAGACGATGACACTGGCAGTTGATGCTTCCTGGAGTATGTAGTGAATTTGACACGTGCTGGCAGTCGAAAAAGAGGCAAAAAATCATTAGTGGTCACCCATCCGGCTAGTTATGCGTTGGTGCATTGCTTGCACCAGGCCAAGCCAGGAAGGTACCACGACAATGTATCTTTCTTACTTGCTTGCGCATCTACAGGCAGGAACGATTACTTTGTTGAGCCCTAGCCTCTGATTGGCTTCGTCATTGTGGAATCTGGCTACAGCTTACAAGCCCAGTAGGTACTCATTACATGCTAGTCTACAGGTATTTTTTCTTCAAAATCCGCTCCATCTAAGACGTCAAGGTGTTCGCTCTTGATCTCTGGTTTGCCATGCGCTGCGTTAGTGTCACGTATCAGCCCAACGTACTCTTACGACCCTCCTCCTTACTTACAGTACCGCCGAACGGCGTCTGTGCACTCACTTCAAATATGTTTGAACCAGTTCCCCAGAGTTTCATAGCTCGGCCTGTATCCGGCAGTCTGATCTCCCGCACTTAAGGTTCTAACATGCCACAGCTGAAAGCTTAATTGGCTGTACCTAGACGTTCAACGGCTTCAAACCGAAGGAGCATAATCTGCCGCACCTCGAAGTTTTATCGTACCTGAAGGTTTAGTTCACTTCGGCCTTTTATTTTGCTGATAGAGCATGCTTGGTATAAGTACTCTAAATATTTTCATGGTTCTTTCAGCCTCAACTCATCTCATCGCAACTCAATTCATTCATCTAATTCTAAAACTAATTTCTACTCAGCTGGACTGGGCTTCACTCATCTCTGCTCTTACGTCTAGTTTTCTCGGCTTTCCAACTTCGACTACCGTACTAATCCGTACAAGCATATCCGCTTAAACATGAAGAGCTTCGTAATGTTGTATCTTGTTGCTGCCGTTCTGGCTGCCCCGGCTCAGGAGGCCAGCAAGTTTCCTGGCATCGTTTCTGCGGCAGCTAATTCTACTGCACCCGCAAGCAGCTGCAGCCAGGCTCAGACTCAGCTCCAGCAAGGAATCCAGAAGAACCTAGATATCCAGGCTAAGGAACTTACCGGGTACGCAAACCCTACTCATCCGTTCTACACATCGTATCATCTTGCCCCCTCTATTTCCCGAGAACAGTAATATACACTACAGCGTCAATAAATCACGCTCCGTACCAGACATTGAACCCAGAGTCCCCGCTGACGTATCTCATCACAGTGTTCAATCCCTCCAGAAGATGTCCCAAGCCGGCACAGCGCAGGCAACAACATTCCAAGCGATGCAGATCTCAGTCCTCGACATCCAGCAGCAGGGCGTCAACATCCGCGCAAACAACCAAAAACTCGCCCAGCAGATTAAGAGCCCCGCTTCCGCTGGTTTGGCCACTGTTGCCATGGCCCAGACACTCGAGATAAGCCAAGTCTTGAAACTCAACGGGAACGCCTCCGACGCGACCACGCTGCAGATGCTGATCACCGAGGTTCAGGGCGGAACCCAGCAGAACCAGAAGAACTTGGCTGCTGCTAAATCTCAGAAGTGTGCGAAATGAGGGCGAAGAGACTGGAGTAGTGTCTGCTAATGTACCTCGATACTACCTAGGTAGTACTAAAACTATCGTACCAGACCTACAATGAATAATGAAATCTATATTATCTTACGTCCTATGTTAACTACCATGGCCATGACCACATCAAATTCTACTCAGGTCGCGTTCAATGGTTATTGCAGCATTGGGTGATTGTTTACTGCACATTGATGGCTCTAAACATTATTTTCTATGTTTCTAGGTCTATACTGATGGTACGACAAGTCATGAGTCAGCTGCCACGCCTAGCGTTCATGACCCTGATCTTCTCACTCTATCGCTCGCTGCGAGATGCCAGACATCCCTCAACAATGGGCACTCGGTACAACTCTACGCGACGACCTATGGCCCTTGGATGCCTAGACCCCGAGGTTTAACGATATCCACACCATTCTTCTCCTTCGTACCTAGGCCAACGCCAGCCCGCCGCGCCTTGATGACAGCATGCAGACAACGGCCGACACCCTCGAGATCTCCCAGTAACGTGACGTGTCCACGATCACTCGAAACGATGCCACCTTTGGCGACTGAGTATCCGGCAGGCACCATGGCTGCGCGCGCAAGTACAACGCCATCTCCACTCGCAAACGCTAACTCATCGTAGACATCAGCTCTGGCGATCGCTTCGCGAGACTCGACTTTGGCCCCGTACACCGTCGGTGTAGATTTTCCATACATAAGAGCGATCGGCGGGTACGCATTGGCGTCCGTGTGTCTGGGCTCGTGGGCTAAGGCTTCCTTGAATCGCTTCGTTTCTGCTAGGACTCGAGTGAGGTACTTGATGGCATCTTCGCGCGATATAGTGACCGCTGTCGCGGGATTCGGATCGGTTGTTGTATGCGTAGAGCGCGACATTCGCCGCCCTGCCATCATCTGTGGCTCCACTCCACCGCCTGCCACTTCAGCATTGCCCTCAGCAACCTTTTGTCCCACGGTATCTACAGCGCTGTTGCTTGTCTCACCGCTGCCTCGTGACATGCTCCCTTTTCGACCCGGGAACGTCGGCAGCACCTGCGACATAGCGCTCAAGACACCACTCACGCTGAAGCTATTATCTTTAGGCAGCTCCGGACGTGGTAAGGGTGGGGCAATGCACGGCGACAAGCGGCCCTGAATCCAAGTGTCGATGTCAAAGAAGTCGACAGGGTACTCTTCTTTGGTTTGTTTGTTGAAGAAGCATTTCCCATCGAGAGGCAGCAAAGCATAAGAGGTGCGGATACTAAAGTTCACCTGCGCAGTCAGCACGCGAGATGACAGTAGAACGTCATCACCGTTTCGGAAGGGACCAAGAATGTTCACACAGTTCTGCGGTACACCAGCATAAACTACGCCTGAGACAAGATTTGGTCGCTCGTTGATAGCGTGGCGAGTGATCAGACCGCCCAGCGAGTGTGCGACCACAATGGCACCTCTCTTCTCGGGAGGAACGTTTGCTTGATTACACGGAAGAGATTCCAAGAACTTTATGAGTCGTCGGGAGAGGAAGTGCGGTGACAGCCGCCAATCATAGCCATAATTGTGGACTCTCAGCTTCCCGTTCTTGAAGTTCTCAGCTGCTCGTAGCCGTTTGAGAAGGCGTTTTGAAATGTCGACGGGTCCAATATGTGTTAGCATACCGTCAGGAATGATGCTTTGCTCCATCCTCTCGTCTGCGCCCTCATCGAACGGCACCTCCAGGTCTACCTTCCGTAAATTGAGACCGACTTTGATGGGCACCCACAACTGGCGATTTGGAGGTTCTGCAGAACGTAGGATAGAGCCACGGTACCCGCCAAGGACTACAAGGTCACCTTCCAGCTCTTCAAGCGCCCTTGTAAAGTTGGGGTGGGTGTCGGCCTCCGAGCCACCGTCCTTGAACGGTCGCATTGCTCTAAGGGATACGGACGAGCTGTTTCGCGGAAATGTCGATGGACCGGGGCGAAGACTGAATCGTTGTACAGAAGGCTCGTCGACTGTTCGGCTCCGAGGTGGTACGCTACCATTACGGCTTCGGGATATTTCGTCTCTGTATGGGAAGTTGAAGTTCGGCAACGAAGGACTTGGAATCTTAAAGTTAGAGTCCTGAAAACTATCTTTGATAGCTTTAAATCTGCTGTTGACCATCTCGGACACACTCTCAAACCGAGAGTCGTCGCCGAGGGAGGAAGCAATGGACTTGGACCGATAGAGTAGCATAGAACCGTCTGAGTTTGACCTGCGAAGCCTAGGCGCAGGTCGGTCGTGCGATGCGCGAGGAGTACCTCTCGGATTAAGAGTGGGTACGCTGTCAGTCTCGAGCTCGCCTTGGGTCAGTGGCGCCGTGTTGGCATGCTGTGGTGAACTCAAACTCCTGCGACGGCCAATGATTGATTCGGAATTGCCATCGTGCTGAGGTATGCTGCGAGCGCTTGCAGCTTCTAGCTGTCTGGGTCGTGGAATTGTACCTGGCCTGGGTTTCCCACGCTCTTGGTCCAGTGACAGGGCTGAAAAGGATGGTAGCGAGAACTGCAGGTGTTTTGGAGCTTTTGGCAGGTTGAAGGGCACGTATTTCCGTACCGTGTCGGCCATTGATCCGCTCGACGAGGCTCTTCGCCGACCGTTGTTGAGGTGCTGGCGCAGCGAGGCGCGGTGATCGCTCATGCGATCCTGGAAGGTTTTGGGGCCCGCGCGCCACGGAGAAGGCAGGCGCTCGAGAGCATCATCCGGGCTGGACCCGTACTTGGCCTGCTCCTCAGTGTTTGCACGACTCTCGACAACGTCGCCTTGAGAAAGCGCGTGGTGTCGTGATCGAGCGTCTATTACAGCAGTCGCCTGCTGTTCCCAGCCATCAAAGAGCGCGCCTCCCTCGATGTCGTCCAACGCAGCGGCTTTCTCAGCAGCGGGCGTCTTCGGCGATGTCAGACGCGTCTGTTGTTGTCCTATGCTGACCCCAATGGCCGACTGGATCGTCTCCAGCTCCAGCCTCTGCTCCTGCTCCGTCTCGTCGCCGGACTCGACGGGCGTGAGGTCATCGTCGTCGAGTATCGATGCGAATTGTATGTCTGCCAGCGCGTTCTGGCGCCGATCGTAACTTTCGGCTGCCATTCCTGCCATGGTCGCACGGGTGTACCTCTGGCATGTATGTGTGTTGGCTACGGCGTCAGCATACCGGTATCCAAGGGACGTGTCTCTTCCGCTGTGGCAGTGTCTTTCCGGCACTGCCGAACGCAGCGCCAGCCACGGACGGTCGGCGATTCATCAAGAAGGGGCCATGGATCCATCACGAAACAGGCTCTGCAGCACAGGAACCCGCGCCGATACATGACGGCATGCGCGATGTGCGTATAGAAAGCGTATTTCAGATGCCTGGTCACATACCGTCAGCCACATGATGCAACGCCACTTCCCTGTCTGCCAAGTCGTCACGACTCACAACCACTGGACTCTTTACGCACAACAAACTGCAAATATAGCGTTCAAGAGCCACGGCAAAGTGCTACGGGCAGCCTTTCTGTTCGTTTGGGCGAGCATGCAGCTGACTGCTTACGACGTGCGACTGTGATCGAACACATTGTGGGTTATGATGAAGCGGCTAGACTTTATGTGCATATCACCCACCATGTGAAGACGTCGGCATTGGTGCCGATGCGTGCGAATTACAGACTGTACATCGCGTACTGCATACCGCATAAGTACGAGCATCTGAACGTTTCATTCCGCCAGGCCGTCAGTTCCTCAGAAGCCAGAGCTTCCAGTGCTTACGCGACCGCTGAACAACGAACTCAAAAGCTCTCAACTTCTTGCATGCGTCGCAGTAACCGGGCAAACTGTCGCCGGAAGGCCCTACATCGAACGAGATTGCACTCACCGACTCTCCTGAGATGGCCAACATGTCTCCGTTGTGCGTCTGTACGGGTTCCTTTTCGACCAATCCGGCAAAGGCTCAGCCGATGCGGGATTATTCGGGATCGTCAGGTACCCATTACCTTTGACAGCGAACAGCAACCAGAGCTTTAGTCCTTCCGACCGACAACAGCCGAGCGAACCACGACTGGACTCCCAGCTTCATGCAGGAAACTGCGGAGCCCAACGTAATTCGACGCAATCCCGCCTCCACATGGACGCCTCGGTTGCATACGGCATGTCGTCACACGAGCATGGCTCGACATTCATGTGCTGAGGCTTTTCAGAAGCTTTTCGGCTCGATGCGATATCAGTCCATGGATCTTCCTCGGAATGCTTGCCGGGCTCGGATATGTGATTGAATATAAAGAGCTTGTCCCGGAAGTCCCTCTCCGCATTATCAACTTCAGCCTGAAACGTCTTCAAGCAACATGTCCAACGTTCTCATTCTACCTGCCCCTCTTCCTTCGAGCTCCTTCGCTCTCGGACAGCTGCTCACCGATCCTCTGAGCTCTCACTCAATCTCCTTCAAGCCAACAGTCAAGCCAGCCTACAACAAGCCCACCACACAATCTCGCTACGAGGACATCATCTCACGTGATGAGGAAGGCCACTTCATCTCTAGCCTTGGCAAGGCAGAACCATCCGTCGACAACGTCGTGGTACTGAACGCTGATGAATCCTCTCTCGCTTCACTCACCGATCCGTCTGCCGCCTTCGAAGCGCTTCGCCGCGACACTGAAGCCCAAAGCTTCCTTCGCAGGTCCGGTCTGCAGCGTCAGCCACTGTATTTTGTCACTGGTATTCAGAAGCTCAAAAACGTTTCGTACCGCCGAACGTACACGAAGGACGGCTCAATAGCCGAGAGTACTGGCCATCAGACCCGGTTACCTATGCCCGAGCGCCGCGATTCCGCAGAACTTGAATCCGAGGAAGAAGACGCGAAAGAGTCAGTGTTCGCTGTCGAGTTGATGAAAGTCGCTTGCCGTGCCGGAGCCATGGAAGAGCCTCACAGCATTGAGGACATCGACTACGCCTGGACATATCAAACTCTTGAAGAGCCGGACATGCAACTCTCTATTGGCTTTGGCAAAGCCCTAAAGGCAAAAGAGTTGAGAGCGCTTGCCGGTATTGTCATCGACGATGACTTCGAAGCGCAAGGGCATTACACCCACTACTTCGATGATGAGGGTTTGTCAGGTTTCTCTAGTGACTAGTAAGCGACATACCTATACTTTCTTCTCAACATCAATTTCGCATCACTCGGTATTCGAGTTTCGTGGCATGGTATGCATTTTTTAGATTACCGATGCATATATTGCGTAGGCCCTAGAGACGCCTGCCTTCTAAAATAGACATCTTTTCTCTGTTGGTAGTCGGATCGCCGCGCCTGCTAAAATCCTTTGAATTCACAGTCGGATACGCCCGAAGTCGGTTTAATAATCGGCCGGCTTGGCAACATGACGTGCGGTTGAATATTTCAGAATGGAGATAGGCGTTTCTGTCAAACTAGTGACAAGGAGACTGTTACGGTCTGCTCTCAATGTAGTCATATTAGCAATGCTGGATAGCCTAATAGAAGCTGCTAGATGTACTACCGATGTGTATGTGCTGTGTATGTACTGCACCCAGGAGCGGCCGTGTTGCTTGCGATGCAGCTGTAAGGCTAGACACGAAGGATCAGTAGCATTAACAGAAGGCTCCCTTGTTGGTCAAGTTTCGCTTAAGTGCAGGCATTCAGTTCTGATTTGGAAACCCATTGGTGTTGGCGGTGCCAAATAAGACTTCGATCCTTCGAAACTACCAAAATGCCACTCGGATGGCGAGTCAGAGCCATTTCAGATAATGAACGCCACGTAAGCGATCCTTCTCAGTCGCTGGCGAGTGTTGTTGCTCAGGGTATTCGATTGCATGCAGGTGATGTGCTTGGGTTTCACTGATGGGTAACCCAGCAGAATGCACGTTCGAATCGACAGCTATTACCGCACTACTTGTCGATATTCCTTGCCAATAGTCGAAGCGAGCGAACAGTAGATAGTTCTTTCCGCCATATTAATACTTCCAAGCCCTGCGGCTGACAACTCAGGCGCACGCTTCTAGACCGCGCAGAGTGAGAGAATGAGCGTACGCAAGGTCTATATAAATGTAATGTATGATGTCCATTCCAGTTACTCCCCCTGCTCACAATGCTTAGTAAGCAAGCTGGCTTGATCAGCTAAGCTTATTTACCTTCCAGAGTTGATTTGTAACATTCTATCAAGGAAATCAATCTAGAAGTGTCCGTTTTATAAGTAAAGCAAGTGGTACGTGTTGCTCAACTACTCAGATTACTTATTTGATAGAGTGGGGCATACCAGTCTCAGTTCCTACTTACCCGTCTCAGGCTCACATGCCAGGCCACATGGCCGCACGTGACTGATTCTCGCTAAGCGATACCACTGATCATCCTTCGCGTGCTCCTATCATGTTGACTTGTCAAGGCGTGGCGGTAAGGCGCAATCATGTGCGTTATTTCTACGAGACCCTATCTCGGTCGAGTCTTAGCTCACGAGTGTTCGATGTAAGTTGGCCATTCTAGAACAGCGTGGCGTTCTTCATGCGGCTCTGAGTTACTGCATACAAGCCGCACCGCATAGGTATGTATCAACCCAACGTGCCATGATGGCGTACGTCGACCAAGCAAGACCAGGGTTCTGAGCCAATTAAGCAAGTTAGTCGGGTGATCCTGCGCCACGGATCATGTCCAGTCAAGTCAGGAGTCCTCGCTTGATAGACTTGAATCATGAGCTGTTTGCTTCTGCTGCACCTAGCCGTTGCAAAGGAGATTAGTGGACTTCGCTGGAACGGCGTATTGGCCAATGATACTTCACAGAAACCGGATTGCAGATCTTGCTGACATTCATATAGCATAGCGCCTCTGTCATCAAAGAATCCCTCAGGCGGTCCTTGATTTACGGCCGTGACATTGTCTGAACGGCATCTTAGCGAGACCGTCGGCCTATGGATTGAAAGCCTCGTTTTCAGCGGCATTGATGGGTAAGCTGTCCTCGCGTGCGGCATGGCAAATTTCGGCATCGTCCCTTATAAATACAACACCTGCTGAGCAAGGCGCGCGTGTGCATGCAACGGCCGATACCTATCCTACAAACCCAATGAGCGCACTTCCGAGCCTTATCCCAGTCACTCAAAAAGCACCGAATGTGTGCGGATACTGCAGGGCGCGGAAACAGGCTTGTGATCGTACAGTGCCAAGCTGCTTAAGGTGTGCTGCGTAAGTTTATCAGCCTCAACGCTATGCGGCAGATTTTCTGACGAGAGAGATAGTAAAGGTTTCAGCTGCGAGTATTCCCCATCTCCGCCTGTACCAAGTACAGCCTCCGAGCCTTTGATCTTGCGTTCGCAGTCGGGCGCACCTCTTCTTTCTTGTCTCGGAGGTTGGAAACTTGTGCAATATGTGACGACAAGCCTGAAGGCCACTTCCGATGTAAACGAAATCTCCAAGCTCTCAGATTATGTGACCGACATCCTAAAGTTGGCTGATGTCAATCTGACCTCCATCGTTGAGGGTTATGGTCGATCTATCCGACACTGGTCTCCAACAGTCTACGACTGTATCCTTGATCAAGGTACGGAAGTAATCTTAGCTAGATCCCCAGTGCTAGCTTTGGGTGTGTGGCTTGTTACTCAAAACATCCGTAAACATGCTGAGCATCCTTCCGACTGCCAGCTTTACCAAGTTCTAAAACAGGTTCTTGCCTTGTTACAGACAAAACATGACGCAGATATAGAAGCATTGCAACTGGGGCTATCAATAGCGGTGTACGAAGTTGGTCATGGCATGGGAACACAAGCTTTCCAGACGATATTAAGCTGCAAGGCAACGCTGACTTTACTTGAACACGGTGCCACGGCCATTGATGACATGTCGACGCTAGAGACAACAGAGTGGCTAAAAGCCTCTCTGCTTATGCTCGACCGGTATGCATCTCCTTCTCCTTATAATCATCAGTGCCATCTTACACTCATCTCAGCATACTTTTCGTCACGTCGCCATCACCATCTTTCACACTCACTATACCACCGACCGATCCCGTCTGCAATGTCGAGCTTACTCAGTACCACCCGCCCATCATGCCAATACATGCCCCAATACCTTGTACGAAGGTTCATTTCCGCACTGTCGTCGCCCTCGCCACCGGCCAGGCTCTCGATTACGTAAATGCTCGTAAACGCACAATACAGCCTTACGAGAGCTACGACGCCGTCGATGTCCAGACTTCGGGTTACATCAGAATGCTCATGGAAGATCTGCGGCCTCTTTCGTGGGTACACTGCGACGCGATAGGGCTGGGCTTCTGCTCGCACCTTTTGCTCCAGGAAGCACAAGTGCTTTACCTAGCAGGATTGCCATACTCGGACGAGCTTCGTGAGCACATGGAGAAAGCAGACATGGCGCTGAGGTACGCAAGGCGTATGGCATGGGATATGGTGAAGGTTTCATTAAGAAAGCTCCACAACGAAGACGATGTGGCACAGCTGCCGTTCGCGGCACTGTGTTGCGTGTTAAGAGCTGGGATAGCGGTCTTGGAGACATCCAGAATCTGTGACGAGCAATTAGCATCGAATGAAGAATTCGTAATGCTTCGGAGGTGTATGAAATGGTTTAGCGCGCGGTGGCACGTGGGAGAGCATCTTGAGACGAGGCTTGAAGAGTTTGTGAATAGTCATACTTGATTTTTTTATACATTAAGTTTCTCGCCCATTATCGTCACTGAGCATACTACACATGATTACTCGTTATACTCCCAATTCTTCTTATAAAGCAAGGATCTTCTCGACAGCGCGCTCGGCGATGATCATAGTACCCAGGACAGGGTTAGTTGACAGAGGCGCGCTGATCGAAGCGTCAACAACGTGGATGTTGTCGGTGCCAATGACCTGGGTATTGCTATCAACGCAAGTCTCGAATCTGCAGCTGGAGGACCAGTGCTGAACGTTGCCAAGAGTGTAGTCAGAGGGCGAGCTGACCCAAGTAGTGATCTCCTCAAGGGTTGAGTTGCCAGCGATGTTCAACGGGCTCAAGGTCTTGGGAAGCTTCTGGAAAATGTTGTAGATGAACTGGCCAACAGCCTGTGCATCGCGCTTGTCCGAGTAGAAGAAACCAGACGAAGGCGTCGCGATACCCTTCTCGTCGAGACCCACACGACCGAATGATCGCAGACCAGAGGTTCCGTACACGTTCAAAGTGATGGTGCCGTTCTCCGTGAAGTCGTTTGCGCCGGACGAGTCAATGGTGCCCTGGCAGCCGACGAGGTCTTCGCCCTGCTTAATGAAGTCCCAGAAAGCACTTGTCTGCGAGCCGAAAGAGTAGGGACCAGAGCGCGACTTCAGGTAGAGATCGCGGTCAGCGGGGATAGGATTGGTGTAGCTCTGGGTGTAGGAGGAGATGGACTCAGAGAAAAGCTCGATAAAGGTGTTGGGGTTGTCGAAGACCTTGTCACCAACAGCGCTGTTGTTGATCCACTGGCTGGCGGGGAGGGCGAGCTGGCCAGCTGCAGAGAGGTTGCGGAGAGTAGCTGTCTCGCCAATGCCAGACCACATAAGGACCTGAGGGCTGAGAAGAGCACCACCAGAAAGGATGACGCGGCCGCTCGAAGCAATATTGATGATGGAGGTAGTGTTGGAGCCCTTGACCTGGACCTCAACGCCCGTCGCGGTTTTACCATTGCGGACAACGCGAATAACCTTGGTTCCGGTCTGGAAATGGAAGTTGGAACGCTTAAGCGCAGACTGGAGGTAAGTCTTGACGGGACCGCTCCTCTGACCGCCCTCGTAGTTGTAGATGGGGTGGCCAAAGACCTTGGTCTTTTGGTGGTTTTCCCAGCCGTTGTTGAGACCAACATGTGAGTAGCCAGCGCTATCAACGAGCCACTCCTTCGCAGCATCATAACCAGATTGCAGATAGCGTTTGCCATCCGCCGACGGCGTGTCAGTAGAAGGCTGCTTGGCATGAACCTTTGCAATTGCGCTTAGCATATCTGCGTTCTTCCATCCATCGGGAAAGTACAGGTCCCAGTCGGATGCTGGCGGCTGAAAGAACAGGCCAGCATTAATGGCAGTGTTACCACCGACTGTGCAGCCCTGGAAGGCGTTGACAACATCTGACGCGCATGTCAGGTTGCCAGGCACTGAGAAGATCGTCTACCAACATTAGTTTCATCTTGGAGCGGGGTTGATGTTGCACAACGTACCTTGTAGAGACCGGGGACATCAACACGACTGAGCTCGCTCCCATTCAACCAGCCGGGACGCTCACGACCACCAGTAACGTAGTACGACGGACCTCCCTGCTCAAGAAGGAGGGTCTTCTTGCCAGCCTCGCTCATGCGATCGGCAACGATGAGACCAGCAGGTCCGGAGCCAACAACGATAACATCATAGTCAGCCTCAGCGGTGCGATCTTGGGCAACAGGAGCCGCACTGGCAACCAGTGCAGTCGAAAGCAAAGCTCCCAACGTCTGTGTGACCTTCATCTTGTTTTTGAGAGAGCTCAAGGAGATCGATTTCAAGCCAAGATCTTAGACAATCCTTGGATTGACTGCAGAAGGGTGCAGCACAAATCAACGGCGGCCATACTATCAATATATCTCACACGCACGACAGATCAGCTTAGCTGTGGCGAACCGTCAGCCGTAAAAATCTCGGAAAGTCGTATTCTAGTCGACCTCACGGACACGAAGGAAGGTGACGCTGTGATGCCAGACTTCGGTTGGCGGTGCATTGTAGTGCGCCGTGCACAACGCTACATGGACGCTTGCGGCTGGTTAGTCAACGGTCCACCAGTCCAATTTACGAGAAGCCATGCAACGATGCTCTATCTTTGGCAGCACAAACCGCACTTTCCGTCATTTCGTGAGAGGGCTGACGAGCTCAGCTGCGGGGAAAGGTACTTCACGACACTGTTGGAGAGGATGGTGCGTCGGTGCGGCTGAGTTGCGTAACCGTGAGGAGATCCGATAAGTAAGATAAGCGACAGCACACCTGCCTGGCATTGCGAAATCGCACTCGCATTCACTTTTCATGCATCAATATGAAACCTATCGGTCCTTGTGTGGTCAAGCATTGAACAGCGCGCGCGGGTTGCCCATGGCGTCTGTTAGTGTCCATAGTCGGACCGCGCCTTCCGGTCCACCATGGCTCGTTCCTCGCGCCTCACCTGCCGGTACATGTCCGTCACTGCCGCACTTTCCATTGGGTCGGAATTTCCCACACTTCGGACTTGTGGTTGATAAAATCCTTCAGGAATTCGTAATGTCGGGGGAAATCAGAGATAGGCATTTTAGTGGGTCTCTGGCGGGGGAAGGCAGGCGGATGGTGGCGTGAGGCCTTCATGAAGAAGAAATTGCACTGAAAGGTTTGATGAACGAGGCACGAAGGCGGCAGGTCGGGAGGATTCTTATGAGGGCCTGGAGTCTGGACAAAACGCTCGTACGTGATCGTACATTCGCAATCAGGGTGATCGTCATCTTGCAGCGAAGTACAGCCGGGCGTTTGAGTGCAAGGATGATGTGTCTGCGATTCGCGGTGAGCCCCAGACTAGAGTATCAATATGGTTATGGATTGACGGGCCGTAAGGGACATGCTGGGGGGGGGGTTTACACTCTTCTTAATTGCTTACTGACCCCGAGAGCCTCATATGTGGATGAATTGGCGGGTCTATGCCACCGCCCCTTGTCACATATCTTCAGCATGGCACCAAACTATGGTCTATTCTACGGTGTAGAGATCACAACGTTATGCGTGGCGATAATATGCTTTACACTACGTTTATCGAATCGCTATGTGAAGAAGATCAGCACCTTTGTGAGCACCCTGTCCCACCCAACCCCAGACGCCGTGCTTCTCCGACTACGTCTAGACACGTCAACTTGTCTGTTACCTGAATCCAAGGCTGACATTCACAGGATGATGTCGTTCTCGCCGTCGCAACATGTCTCTCGATATCCATGACCGCAATGGTGTGGCGACTATATGAGTTAGGCTACGCTTTGGACCTGGAAGATGTTCCAGTAAAGAACGAATATCCGATCGGACGACTCAGTCTAGCACTGTTCTCCATGTTCCCCATGTGCTACAGTCTGATACGTATCTCCATTCTGTTCACGTATCTCAAGCTGTTCCCGTCCCAAACCAACCGTTGGCTCTGTTGGGGTCTTTGTGGACTGCAGTTCGCCTATGCGTTATGGGCTGGACTGGCTACGCTGCTTCAGTGCAAGCCCATCAACGCCTACTGGAACAAGACAATTGAGAATGCTGTTTGCAACAGCCCGCGTAATCAGGATTACGCCATCCTGGCGTTGAACAGCTTTTTCGATATTGTTGTGTACATCTGGCCTGCGCACTACTTGTACAAGCTCAAGCTACCGTTCAGGTCACGACTTGAGTTAATACTTGCTTTCTCCATCGGTCTCGTGTAAGTCCTTTCTACTACTCCTACTATTGGACCTAACGCTAAACGATTACAGCAACCTTGGTCTCTCGTTCGCGCGTCTTTCCCTCCTCATCACTATGTACAGCACCCGAGAATGGATGCGATACGGTCCACCAGGCGTGCTCATTATCATTGTCGAGTCTCATATCGGCATTACCTGCGCCTCCCTTCCTTACTTGAGATTCCTCTTCGAATTCGTCTCGTCAAACTACTTGTCGAAATCCGGCTACGGCGCCACCAAGGAACCCACAAAAGTAAAGCAGACTGATCCTGGCAACGAGAATCACCCTTTTGTTGAGTTACAGGGGCGGAGTGGGGGAGGAATACAGAGGAAAACGGATATTGAGGTCAGCACGTTTAGAGAAGAGAGTATCGAGGAAGACCTTGAGGTGTATGACGGGAGACATCGGATGATGGCAGACCAGATGCGTCGGGATGAGAGGGCATGGAGTGGAGAGGAGATCTTACTAGCAGAGAAGCCGCGAGAGCACCCCGATGTGTCAAAAATGTAATACAACGCAGGAAAATAACACGAAATACACAATCAACAGCCCCGGAATCATGATGCGAAAGGACTCCAAGCCAACAGTAGGTGTGAACAGACTCTCGTTGGAGAAAGTAGGCTTGGACACGCGTGGACCAGTGGTTGTCACTTGAAAGGTGTGTCGATACATGCGTATCTCCGAGGCGCTTGCTGAGTCGAGTTTTGGGCTCCACTTATGCAAGCTGCTGTAAGCCTGTAACCATGCTCCTCTTGTGGCTATGATTCTAGCTCACGTGCGTCGTTGGTCAATGCACATAAAAATTAAAAGTAACGACCAAGCGTTGGACAACGTACCCCTCGAGGAGAGCTTTATCAACAAAACGGACGATTGTGTTGTCAGTACGAAGCCGCGCTCACTAACGTCCATAGTGCTGATGGGTCATCCTCAAACGGCTAGGTGTGTGGCTTAGCAACATTGCATGACGCACGAGTCGCCAATGACGCTGCAGCCTCGAAGACGTTCCTGCATGTCTTGACGGATTGCGTATCGTGAAACGTTGACAGTTGTGAGGCCGATAACATCATCAGATAAACGAGGCTGTAACTTCACCTAGGCAGTTATAGGGACCTTTGCTTCTCTCTTGCCTGCGCAGTCGGCGACCACGATCGTTCTAAACCTCTCTTGAAAGAGAGAGCTACCCTCCCAACGAAAAGCTGCAACACGCAACACGTAACACGCAACACATAATGAAGCAATCAGCGTCGCGACGCAAGCGAGCAGCAAGCGAGCATCTCATCGTTGGAGGCTATCAAGACAACGCTAAACTGTCCAAACCGCCGAAAGTGCATGAAAAACCCCGGAATCGGCTTCAAAAGCGAGTCGCTCCAATGGATGCGCTACTCACCCCGTACCTTGCTCGTCTTGGCTTCATAGCGCCTTGCACAAACCTCTTCGTTCTCGAGTTCGAAGAGTACCCTTACAACACTCTCCCAAGCAAATTCCTAGGCGTCTACTCAACAGTCGACTCTGTGACAGCTGGCGCCATCGAGCACGGCGCATACGCGTTCTCAAGAGAAGGGCTCCTCGATGGCAGCGAGTATCTGTGCGCCACAGGACGTATCAGGATCCAGACACGGTCGGTACAGCAGTCCGGCACCGAGGTTGCGATATCCACACGCAGCCACAGTTTTGACGGGACACCGGCAAGGCAGACCGAGATCATTAGATCAGATATCCCTCATCCTAGCTCGCGGTTTCACACATCAAACAAGTCCCTCAGACTGAGCATGGCGCGCCCGGGCGCCCAGAGCACAGCGAGCTTGCGAGAAATGAGTAGACCTACGGAAACCGTCTATCTCGCGGTCAGACAGGGTCCGACCGCCGCGCATTGCTTGGGTACATTTGCAAGACCGAGTCTGGCATGGGGTGCGTGTCTGAAAAACAAAGCGAGCTGCGCGTTGGAAGGTACGTTGAGCGAGGAGAGTAGAAGCGTTGATGCAGGGGGGATGCCGCGAGCGACTGCCAGGCTGCATGGGCGCGGGCAGCATGCGTGGTTCGTGGACGCAAAAGAGGTGGATGCCATTGTCAAGTGAAGGATGCTCGAAGTAACATGTGAATTTATGAGGGAGGCACCTTTCCTCTAAGTCGACTATGTCCTCTTCCTATTGCCGGGTCATAGCCTCACCAAATCACACGCTGATCTCAGAACTGCACCACTGGATACTCGGCCCAGACAACAAAAACTTGCGGAGAGATATGATCGTTGAAAGCGGATCAGGAATACGGTGCTCCAGAAAATCCATTTGACTATGGACCATCGAGCCACTGCGACTCTCCTGTGGGAGACCTTTCCGCGGACCCAACAAGGAAAACACAAGTCAAGACGCGGAGGAGGAATAAAGACAACGCATCGAACACGCCGAGTCACATCACGAAATCACGAAATGTCAATGAGGCCTCTCTAATAATCGCTTTGAATTTACATTCCGCGTACCTGTACAACAAACCTGCGTCGCAAAACATAACCTAACACGTCACTACATTACGATATAGGATATAAGATATAAAGACAGTCATCACCAGCAAACCGCCATCTCGTTAGTTCTAAATCACAGAACCAATCAAAAATCGTATCTCGTATACATACGCCATCCCACCCATCGTAAGTGTAAAGCATACAAATCATCAAATGTCGCCCAGTCCCTTGAAATCAATCTAGATCCTCAAAACCAATACGCGTCGCCACCTTTACAAATCTCGAAACTACACCCTAAGGCCTTACCCTCTTCTCTGAGTTTCGCTTCGCCTTCTTGTAGCTGTCGGAGGATCGTGTCGCCTACGAGCGGGCCGTCTTCGCACGTGTCCTTAACGTGTATGACGACGACTTTGAGCCCCTTGAGCGGCGGCTCAAATGCCGCCGAGACCAGCGCACGATTGTGCTCTGCGCTGACGCTGTTCAGCTTCAGCTCTGGGGGCGCTGAAGGGTGGGAGGCCTGCGGATTCTGCGGAGGGCCTTCAGTCTTGTATGATAGATGGAGGTGATTAGGCGTGTGCGTCCCCGTGGGTGTGTTACTGAAGTCCGTCATGGGATCGTCGTCAACGTGATATGGTCCGTATGTGCTTGAGAGTGGCGTGTCGACGCCTTTCACACCCGCGTGCCAGGTGCGAGACTTGATAGGCCCTTCGAGCAAGTCGCGGCTCATGCGTTTGCGCTTCCGGCCCTGGCGCGCTGCTTCGCGCGCCTGTTCATACTCTCTACGTGCATCTTTGACCACATCGGCAAGGTTTTTCAGTTCAGTAAGCAGGTGTCGTGGCGCGAGATGCCCAAATAGCACAGCATCTGCCTGGGAGTCGGTATAGCTGCATTCAATGAAAATCCCAGTGAGAATACCAGCGGCGATCTTTGGGGCTGCTTCAGCCCAGATGTATCCTGTGCGAGGTGAAAGGGATAATGAATCTGGCTCGACATCGCCGAAGATGAGGATCTCCTTTGTTGGGGTGGTTATTGTGGATTCGGCGCGTATGAAAAATGCCGATGAATCCACAACACACTGATCAGCCGGTATGTTGTTCGAGGCGACATGACTTGATCTTCGGCCCTGCTCAGCGCCAAGCGAGGCCAACCCTGGAGTCCCTGGCTGACTGTGCGGTACCGGCATCGAGAAGCTGTGCGCACGTCCCTCTCGGAGTTCCCCTTGGTGTACAGGCGCAGACGTGTGCTGCAACCCTGGTGTTTCCTGGACCTCTGCGTTCGAGCCGCGGTGCACATGCCCTGGACCCTGCATACAGTGACCATGACTGACCTTGAACCCTTTTACACCCAGGCCATCGCAAACCTCGATGTAGCCTCGTCCTTTGCCCTGACCCAGAGCGATGTTACCACCTTCAGCGAGTCGTTGGAATGAAACGAGGCCGACTCCCCCATCTTCATCCGTCAGGTTGGGCCAGATGATGTTGTTGAAGATATGTGTCTTGATGGCGTGAACTGTAAATGGCAAGGCTGCTAACCTCTTCGGACGCGATGTGTTGTGGAAGGCCGCGGTGTTGATGACAAAACCAGACAAATGGTCCAGATGTGGATGTGTAATAAGATACGTTGAAATATGCTCTCTCACGACGTGCAGCGCATTGGCTCTAGCACTCGCATTTGGGAAGGGTAAGCCAGCAAAGGCTCCCTCCAATAGCGTCGTGATCTCGAATCGCATGTCGCTCTCCGAAAACGGCGTTTCAACCCCGGAGTCATCATCCGACATATTAATATGCTCGGTTGTTGGCGATGTTCCGTCATCGTGGAGTAGAGCTCCACCGCCATGAATGCTGTCCACTTTTGGCGGAGACGAGGTCTGCAGCTCTGAGACAAGCGGAAAGTGCTGTTCGAGGATTCGAGTGATAGACGCAAGGTGCGAACCGGCATCGACAGCCAGGATCGAGTTCTTAGACCACTTAGTGGCTGTTGAACGTACAAGAAAGCCGGTTACGTTGTCTTCGGTCGGACCACCTCCAGCACCCAGACAGATTACCTGAATAGCCGGCTCATTACTGTGGCCAGATGATCGTCGAACCTCCCTGTGTCCATCATTGTCCTTCATTCCCTCGGCGACTCTCTCTCTTGCCTTTGCCACTTTCGATCGACTCTTGCGCGTATTGGTGTTGATGTCGAGTCAGAGCGAATAGCAAGACTGTCTCAGCCACACCTGACACCCCACAATCGTAGCACAGTGATCCAAATGTCGCAATCGTGTAGCAGAAAATCACCGTGGAATCCTTTGCTGTTGTGGCCGGTCGTTTACCAGGCCTTACCGTTGCCTTTAACCTACTTCGCTAGCCACTGCCAGGTCAGAACCGCAAACGCGAAAGACCGTGTCGACGGCCGTGCAAGCCAAGTGTCTCCTCGCGATCGAGTATCGCCGCGCAGCCCGAACGCCCTTGATCGACGTTGACGTCGCACACAGTGCCCTCGATCCACAGCCCTATCGCAGCTAGCCGGACCCTGAGTTAAGGTCGAGTCGATGCAGATAATCCAAGCTCTTTTTTCTTCCAACTCAGCCTCAGAACTCAGCTCAAACTGCGGCTCTTACCCCACACGACAGCGGCGCTCCTGCGGCGGACTCTCGGTGTGCGAAAGCAGAAAGTCGGCTTAACAAGTGTTGCGCAAGGGTGCGCGATGGGTGAATTGCTGCGTGGTTCCCCTCCGATCCAGTGACATCTGATCGCAAGCGCGAAAGCAAAAAGTTGAAGAAGACTCGAAGGACGGAGGGCCGCAGAAGTCGCGCCCTTGTTTCCCGTCCCTTCCTGCGCCGTTGCTGGTTGCGCCAACGAAGCCGTGACTGCGGCTGCTCAGGTTGGCCAATCAGTGCATGAGCGCTTTGTGGGGTAGTTTGCGCCACAAACCAATTCTCGAGCGCTCGAGGACAAATCGAGGCCTCGACGTTTCCGGACCCTCGGGGCGCCTAGAGGCATGTCGTCGTTGCGGGCAGATAAGGCTGAGGTCTGGGGTATCGGCGACATGCTGGTCCTGTTGCCTTGCTGTGGTTACCAACGTTAAGGACAAGAGCAGCCGCAGACACCACGCCAAGCTGCCGAACAATGCGGGAACCAATGCACAGCACCTCGTAGCGTGTGCACGATCGGTGCAGCTGACCGCATCTTTGTGCTATTATTGATGGATTGGTGATGGCTGTGCGGCGGACGGCGCATTCTATTGCATGCTTGCTCGATTTCACCAGGCTAACGAGAAGTCGGCCTCTCGAGTCCTCCAGAGCCGAGTGAGTCAGTTGTTCGGGTTGACACCTGCACGCTAAGCCTTACGTTGAGAACAAGGCCGACGTATGAGATGGTCCGCTGAGAGTTGTTGACAATAGCAGTACATGGGACCACAGAAGCAAGATGGAACAGACACTGACGCGGGGCACCACACGAAGATCATCACGTTATTGCAAAGGGACCTAATTTGGACGTTTTGAACATGTGCTTTTTGGCTTTTATGTTCGGGTCATAGTAGTCTTTTCGATCAAACTATACCCATCCCTCATACCCTCCGGTTCCAGGTCGTAAATCATCCGCATCATTAACGAAACGCACACCGCAAAATAGCAAGGCATCTACTTGAAGACCTTGCCGTCGGCCCACTCGTAGGACTTGCCGTCAACCTCGATGGGCTTGTCCCAGGACCACTGGTCCTCGACAAACTTGCGGTGCTCAGCGTTGGTGGGGTCGAGCTTGGAGAATTCGTAGGAGTCGACGTCGGGAGCGACCTCGAACGCAGGGAGAGCCTCCTGGCCACGGACAAGGAAAGCACCCTTGATGATGGAGTTGTTGGACTCGCCAAAGACGGATGTGCAGCCGAAGATGTACTTGCGGGAAGCCTCAAGACGGGCGAAGAAACCACCAATCAGGTTGGAAGTCATGAAAGTGAGGGTGAGCTCGTCGTTGTACTTGTAGTCAACGGTCCAGAGCGAGTACTCCTCGAAGTTGACGTTCTCCCAGAACCAGGGAAGGGCAACCTCGCGGGTCTCCTCGTTGGAGTACTTGCGCTTCCAGTCGTCAAGGACGAAGGTGGAGCGACCAAGGGCCTCAAGAGGGTGCTTGGCCTTGGGGGCAGCGGGAGCCTCATCCTCCTCCTCAGGCTCGGCGGCCTTGGGCTTGGGGGCAGCCTTGGGCTTCTCAGCCTTGGGGGCGGCCTCCTTCTTGGGGGGCTGGTTCTTGATAGCCTCCTCGATGAACTCGAGCTTGCCAGCAACAGCCGAGTAGCTGGGGGTGTTGTAGACGGTCTCGTACCAGCGAGTGACGTTGGGGTTCTCGGACCTCCACTTCTTGTCGAAGAAGTACTGGAAGCCACGGGCAATGATGCTGGTGGCGAACAGATCGGCAAGAGTCAGACGCTCACCGACGAGGTAGGTGTGGGTGAGAAGGTGCTCCTCGAGGACGTGGACGGCCTTGGAGGCAGCCTTCTGTGCGTCATCGACGTTCTTCTTGTTGTAGGGGTCACGGCCGACGATGGGGCGGAACCAACCACCGAGAGGAGTGAGGACCTCGGTGTTGACGAAGGACATCCAGCGGAGGATGGTGGCGTAGTCCTGCTTGGTCTTGCCGAGGAGGCTGGTCTTCTCGTTCTGGGAAGCGACTGGAGGCGGTCAGCGACTGAGTCACCATCAAGTGGTGGTGAAAATTGCAGATGGGCCGCCAACGTAGATCAGGAGTTTACTTTTTTCAACAGTAGTTTTCAGACAGGGATAACTGAATAAATGACATTCGCACATCATATAACGCCATGGGGAGGGCATGCGGGGTACTTACGGTAGACAGCGATGGCAATGGTCTCGGAGAGAACGAAGCCATCGGCACCCTCGAAGGTGGGGACCTTTCCGAGCTTGTTGAGCTTCAGGTACTGCTCAGAGACGCCCTTGGCGGGCTCGGTGTCGACAAACTCGATGTCGAGACCGTTCTCCTTTGCAACCGCAAGGAGGGAGGTGGTGCGCGGGTTACCCTGAGGGGCTGTCAGTACAAGTTCTAGTGCTGGTCCCCGCGCGAGCAGTGGTACGGCGGCGCGGGTGGGACAAATCACTTACGCTGTAGCTGTAAATCTTTCCGAAAGACATGATTGCTGGTTTACCGTGGGCGGAACTGTACAATCAAGAGAAGGAGAGGCGTTGGAGGGAAGAAAAAAGGTTGCTTGGATCGAAGTGGGGGTAAGATGGTTTTCGCTTTCTCGCTAAAGCCGCAGCGGCCTAGCGGCAGCAAGGCCCAATCTTGGCTTAGATTTTGGAGCAGCAGCGTACAGGCCATCGCCAACTTCTGCTGTCCTGTAGCAGTACCCACGCACATCTCGGTTCGACCACACGACACAATGGTGTGCAGGACGCTTGCGCAACGCCTCTCGAGGGCTCCCAGCGCGTTCGGGAGCCAGCCACGGCCACAATGCGCGCGAGCCGCGCAGCGCAGTCTCCAACTCCCGACATCACGATCCATCTCCACGACCGTATCGAGGCCCGCCGAAGTCGAGACCGAGCCCGAGATTCAAGAGCCCTTTGTAGCAGCACAGCCATTTGACTTCGAGGCTACAGATAGGAAGCAGGACGATGGAAACGGCGATAGAAACGGCAGCAGCGCGGCCATTCTGCGGAAACTGCGCGTTGTACCTGCGTCGCCATCTTACTTCAGCGCGAAGCCTACTTTCACCGACGACTTCCTCTCGCTGTCCGCCCTTCTTCGCACAGTTGCGACCCTGCCAACAATACCCAAAGCCGAAGCACCCAATGTTGCGTGGAAGACTGTCGACCAGTACCGCATCATGACCAATGAGCCTGTCAAGACCCAGCGCTTCCACAAGATGATGCACATTCTGCGCAGGTTGAACTGCATCCACCCGCAGCTGATGCCTCAGGAAGTGACCGACGCTATGCAACGCTACAAGAAGCCAAACCAACCTGGCGATGTCAAACCGGAGCCTGGTGTCATCGACGAGCTGGGTAGGGCGAAAGGTGTTGGGCGGAGGAAGACATCTTCTGCGGTGGCATGGCTCGTGGAAGGAGAGGGCGAGGTGTTGATCAACAACCAATCCCTCACTGAGTACTTTGGGCGCTTGCACGACCGTGAGAGCGCTGTATGGGCGCTGAAGGCTAGCGGGCGACTCGACAAGTACAACCTGTTCGGGCTAGTGAAAGGTGGTGGATCGACTGGTCAGGCAGAAGCCATGACACTAGCCGTGGCGAAAGCATTGTTGGTGCATGAGCCAGCGCTGAAACCAGCCCTGCGACGAGGTGAGTCGAGTGACTTCTCCCTGTCACTTTTTCGTCTTGTGCTTCTACCCTTCCGACTTTGTCTGCTGTCGTGTCTGCATCGACGAAACGCAAGTCCACGTAGACTTTCCATGCAGAGCTCCGGACCATCAATGCGTGTAAAGCAATTGCTAACTTGTTCACAGCTGGCTGTGTCACTCGTGACCCGAGAAAGGTAGAGAGAAAGAAGCCTGGTCACCTCAAGGCGCGCAAGATGCCTACCTGGGTCAAGCGTTGAGGTTGCATCTTCTTGTACATCATGTATATTTTCGAACTTGTTGGCATTGTACGGAGTCGAATGTAAGATGGATCATGTAGATAGTACGCGTGGCGCACAGCCAGCACACGAGGCAAAGTACTGTAAGATCATGTTAAAAATGTATGCAGTTTTTGCGCAAGTGGAGATCGCCCACTGTCAGGATCAATCTTGAAGATATACAGTCACAGGCGCACCAAGTTGTTCTGTCAAGCCCTACACTGTCTGTAACTGACACCCAGTGCAGCGTGATGGTGAGCGAAGAAAAGACATTTCCGACTGCGGTTTGCATGACGAAAGGTTCTGATACGCGACAGGAAGGTCTTCATCGAAACCTCTCGCCACGTGTCCATGACAGTTAATACAAATGCTTGTGTTGTGTGCTCGGAAGAACCATCTGAACTGGGATGGGCACTGACTGAAACGCTGACGGCTGTTGTGTGACAAGTAACCGTTTGTGTCCCTCCCTATTGTCGCAAGGCACTGGCTGCTGGAATGTGGCATCGAAACAGCTCGTGGAGACGTTTCATGATATGTTGTGAACGTGTAAGAACCCAATTCCTGGAATGTGGTAAAACAAATCCGTCAATACCCGGCGAACATCTTTTTGACACCTCGGATCTGGTTGGCACTATGCATCAGGACAGACAGGGTCTGCTGGATGACATAGCCCCAGGACTTAAGCTGCCTGAAGCTCGGCGATGCTTCGTGTCGCAAAATAGAGGTGGCTGACAAGCAGATTGATGAGAAAACGCTTGCATGACAATGCTCCTTCATGTGCTATTTGCGTGTAACTTCCCCTTTGTCGTGCAGCTGACCTTGGGTTGGATGTCGACCGAAGTACATCACTGGCTGGCTGAATTCGTGCTGATCCAAGCGTCAGTCCTCCGAAATGGGTGCGAAATTTGACGGGACGTCGGGCGAAGACATGGACCTCACCTGACGGGCATAAGCGAACACGATACCGGCGATCGATCCTACAGGCGGTCTACGCGGTGCTTCGCAGTGGCAAGCATCGTGAGTGCATTTGACGGAGACGTAACGACTGTGGGTAAGTTCTGCAATTCCGCCAATTGGAGAGATTCCGAATTGCTGCACGCCGCGACGCTTGTCGTCATTCTGATCGATCTTACTCGTGAGGATTTCGCTTGTATGCATCTCGTCAACGGCAGCGGGTAGGGCGGAAACAGCCTCAACGGCGAAGACGATTTGTTCAGTGGAAGCGGGCTAGTGACGCATTGCAGCCTGATGCGGACAAGCGCCGAACCAGCCTCGCCTCTTGAGCTGATGTGCTCCAGGACATGATTGTTCGTAATTGCGATGGTCAATCTGACTCGCAAGCCGGTAGGGCTGGGGATCGGCAATACGGTTGTGAGCCATTGAAAGTGGTCAATGTGTGCTTCTCGAACAAAATGAAACCTTCTCGAAGCATGTTCGCCGTGACCCTGTGTCATTTCCACAACGCATCGTGATACATTCGGGGCCAGGGTCGCCAGGGTCGCCAGATGATCGCCGTTGAGAACAAGTGACGCACCTCGGCCGCAAGATGCCTGTACGCAGGCCGGGTATCTCGAACGACGCTTGTTTCATTTAACGGTTGTTTGTGTCTGCTTGCAGTAAAAGAACACACCGTACAATGGGATGCTAAGGTTACAGTGCTGGCACGTGAGCAAAGAACGGTGAGCGCGGCAGAGCACAGCCGGTGCAAGAGACAGAGGCAGGGCCACGAGTCGTGCTACGGTGAGAGCATGAGAGTGACGACAGTGCTGTTCTCCGCGCCGGCAAACGAATTGTCATGTGTCGAAGCTGGCGACGCAGGCCGGTCTGAGCGCTGAGGTTGGAGAGATGACAGCAGCTTGCAGACAGGAGCCAGTGATACGACCAGGACGGACGCTCCGACGGCTCGCTTGGCCTGCTGCTGCTCTACTGCATAGCCCTGCAACTCGGCTTCTGCGAGACTTTGCTGACGAACTCTCGGTCGCGCGCGGCAACGCGGACTTCAGTGCTTGAGGTGCGGAGAAAGAGGACTTGCTGAGTGATCGACAAGTGAGGCTGGAGCCAGTGGATGATCGCCCAGATGCGGCAATCCTGGACGGGCTGCCGAACGGCGGGCGCCCGCATAGGGAGCAATGTCCAGTTCGAGGATGGACGCTGCTCGAAATAACCGCCCCTGAGCACGTCTGGTAGAGCAAATGACGGCGGTCGTGCGCACAGTGCACGCGCAGGCCCAGCCGCGACACCAGTCTGGGAACCGCAAAGCAGCGAGGCAGCGCTGATGCTGCAGAGGTTCGACAGCGGTTTGATGATTTGGCACAGAGAAACGAATCAGCCGTGCGTTCGCAGCCTGACCCTCTCGTGCATGAAACGCTACTGCTACAGCGCCGGGCATGCTGGCAGCACGCATTGGGCCTCTGCTGGGCCTCTGCTGGGCCTTGCTGGGCTGCTGGGCCTCGCTGCTGCTCGCCGGCGAGGCTCACGCGTCGGCGCCAAGCGTGTTTGCAGGAGGTGTTCCCAGACCCAGCAGCACGGCGACAGTGTGGCCGCGGTGGAACCGCGCAGGGTCGAGGGGGCAAGCGAACCAGACTGGCGCATGAACAAAGGCCAGCCGTCGCGCAATGCCGAGCGTCCAGCGCAGTGTGGTTGACAGCGTGTGGTGGGCACGCTGCTCCCAACGCGACACCTCGAGCAGACGCGCTGGTGCCCTGCCCTGCAGCACTGGCAGCCCAGGCGCAGATCCACCAGGGCGATCTGTAACCTGGGCTTACAGGGGTGGCTGCGAGCCTGCTAGCCCCGCCCAAGCTCGTCCAGGGCAGGACATGGCCATCTCGGAAATCGGAGACGGAGATTTCGAGGTACGCTGTCCACCGCGGCCAGCTCGTCGAGCACGCCTCCTTACTCGCCAGCGTGCGCCCACTCGGCGCAGCCACACCCACTCTTCCAATTCAAAGCGGGCTCCCAGCGCGGCCTGCTGCGCTGCTGGTGCCTCTCTAGCTCAGAGA
This sequence comes from Boeremia lycopersici, assembly GCA_022609225.1. Classification (NCBI taxonomy): domain Eukaryota; kingdom Fungi; phylum Ascomycota; class Dothideomycetes; order Pleosporales; family Didymellaceae; genus Boeremia; species Boeremia lycopersici. The sequence goes on from JAGKPY010000024.1 coordinate 87,383, forward strand.
CACCCCGGCCCTGTATTTACTTTCTGTTTCGCCGGTGGCGCGTGGGCGAGTTGCTTTTCGCTTCGCACACTCGGTGTCGATGCTCTGAGCCTGCACGTCTGCAGCGCTCAATGTGGCCTGCGCCCTCACTTCACCCAGCACCGCGCCTCGCAGCTACCCCAGCACGGAAGCACATCCCCCCACTCTGTTCTCGCCCTGCCCCAGCTTGGGCCTCTGCCGGACGCCTGCTCTGCGCAGCCGTGAGCCGACGTCGAGCTCCTCGTCAAACCACTGCGAGCAGCTCGTGACGCCGGCCGCCGTGCCGTCACCACTTTCATTTGAGAACCCACCACGCCGTCTGTCTTCCTCTTTGAGCGAGCAGCGAGCCCTAATCTAGCCATTGTCGCACTTTTCCGTCTGGTCTCGGGCCAACCGCTTCACTTCCCTCCTGCAATTGCACTGCGCCACCTAGTGCCCGCGTAGCTGTCCAAGACACTGCCTGTACAGGTATCGTGAAAAGCACCCCAGCACGCGTTAGAGCCGTTAAGCTACCGCCGGCTGCAGACGTTTAAGCTGTTTGAGCCGATCTGCTAGAGTGCTTCGCTATCTTTCCGACTCGTTGAAAACTCAATTGCGTGCAAGGACTGCCCTTCAAACACGCACCCTCGCCGTGCCTCACCACCAGAGTCCACCGCCCGCAAGGTTCTCCACGCTTGCTTTTGCCGGACCATTTCCTGTCATTTAGTGGCTACGTGTCTAGCTGGCCCACATTCAGGCTCGCGTCTTCTCCAACATTTCCACATCGGGACCAAGCATTCCGGGTTTTGCCAGTCTCACTGCCACAGATCCTCGTCGCAGCCGTACGAGGATACCCCGGGCACATCACGCGCGTCAGTGAGGCTTCTGCCCGCAGCTACTTTTTTTGCATCATCGGGCTCCATTGGCGGGCCTGTCGACGCGCCGGGATTGCGTGTATATCATCCATCTGCGCCTGTAGCTGCGACCATTCTGGCCCATCGAATTCGATTCAGTTCGGACGTCACCACCCCTCAATCCCACATCCTCTCACTCCATCCCGTCTTGACCTTTGGTACCTCTCGCACAACCTTCCAATTGAGCATAGCTCTTGCTGTCGTCACCTTCAAGACACTCGCTCCATTCCGCGCCCTTCTTGTCTCGACTCTTGCGCCCCTTCGCAGTCTTACTCCAGGTCTGCAAGCTGGCCAACTACGCGACGCCACCAGTCTCGCCCTTAGGGTATCGGGCACTCGAACCGCCCTTCAGTCTGCAGCTCAAAGGCCGACTGGGTGGGATGGACAATGACCGTCGGCCGCGGCAAAACCCCTCAGGTTACGCGAGCCAGCAAGGCACGCTGCTCCCACCACAGAACTCATATCCCGTGGTAAGCGCATCCGATCGCTTCAGGCAGGCGCCCTTGACTGCTCCTGCCCCGCCCACTTCTGCCCCGTCCTCCGGCAGCCGCCCCAGCTCGCAGAGTTACGGCTACGCTTATGGGGAAGGCTCACAGTTTGTCGGCTCGTCGATTCAATCCTCGGGCGTGTCCTACGGCGCGCAGGGCTACAGCCCAGACCAGCAACCCCAGCAGCAGCGTGCAGCGCAGCAGCAATACTCGCCCTATGGCCAGAACGTCATGTACAGCGTGCCTGGCGCGCAGGGCTCTGCGACAGGATCGTCACAGTATGAGCCTGTGGAACCGTACCAACAAAACAGGGACTCGGCAATAGAGGTCCTGAGCACCGGCTTTGGGGTCGCACAACCGCAATACTACAATGTGGCCGGCGAGGGTGGTCCCACGAGCGCGCCTGCAGCCGCCATTGCAACGCAAAACGTCCCTTCCCAGTACCCCTCGCTAGGATATACAGCGCAGCAAGCCCCGGTCGGACGAGAACCGCTCGCGCCCGTATACACCGCCGGCGGCATGTCAGACAACCATCAGGCCACCGCTCAGGCCGGCTACTCGCAGCCGGGCAGCTATAGCGAGCAGCACGGCAGCGGCAACGAATACGACGACTTCTACAACAACTACCAGAGCGAGCTGAAGAAGACATTCCAGTATGTGCACGACGGGCGCATCAATGAAGCTGGCGCGCAGCTACACCGCCTGTCAGAGTGGCTGCTGCATTGGGCCGAGACACTGGGTAAGTTTCCCGCGCGAGCTCCGGGCTGAACGAATAGCTGAATTGACTATAGGCCTAGTGCGCGACGACGAGACCCACTACGCCCAGCGCCTCAAGCTATGGGAAGAGTTCAACACATGCTGGCTCTCGACGCTCCAGAAGCAGAAGACCATGACACAGGAAATGATCAGCACGGGCCAGCGACCACAGCCGCCGCAAACGCTTATCGACTACGACACACTCGAGAAGATGGGCACTCAGCTCGTGAAGAACTGCGATAACATGGAGAAGCACGGTCTGGTCGACTACCAGATGGGCGTATGGGAGGAGGAGATCATCGCGAGTGAGTGCTACGTTCCCCACGTCCTGCGCGTTGCTAATTGCCAACAGTGTTGACTTCATGTCTCGACCTGCTTGAGGAAGTGGGCGCCGGCTCCTCCGCACAGCGCCCCGCCGCGAATGTACGCAGACGTTAGCATACCACACTTACAGAGCGACTGCAGTGTGCCAGCGGCTTAGCCACTGCCGCCTTTTGCGAGCTTCACAGTTTACACGAACGACTTCTTATCCATCTAATTCTCTTACTATGTGGTTCGACGCTCCAGCTACGGGTCTGTTCCCTTTCTTCTGTACATGTACTGAGTATGCAGCATTCCGTTGTTTCCTTTCCGTTTTCTGCTTTCTTAGACACTGATGGGTGCCGCTACGGCGGTGGATACTGTACCGGGCGGCTCTCTGCATATGGCTTTTCCTGTGTCAATTGTATTTGCATCCGCGGATTCGCTCTCGATTCGCATCGCACCACCACTTCTTCTTACCGCTTTGTTTTGTCTCATTCTCCACTTCGGATCATGCATGCCAAGGGATGGTTCTGCACCTGTTTCTCTGGGACATGGAATGGGCGGGTCCTTTGTTTAGGTCACAGGCGCTGGCGAGGGGAAAAAGACATGTCTGGATTTTTGGATTCAGGATTTACGGCGGGTTTGGTAATGCAGGCATTGACAGGCCTGCGCAGGCGCTGGTCAGTCTATGGAGTCTACGATAATGAGTGGCGAAATGGGGAGGATGATGGTGTTGTGGAGACTGGGCATAGCGGCATGCAGCAAGTCACCGGTATGTCCATGCTCAGCTGCAGCTTCCGGTGGCCTCGAACCTTGCAACAAGACAGTTAGGAAGGTCTTCAACGTCTGCACGCCCGACATTGGGTGGCAATAGACATTCCTTCGCTTGTGCCCAAGCTTAGAGGCGTGAACCATGGACGCCAGGGTTTGTGGGGTTGTTGATGATATGACGGCACGAGGCGACATGATTGGGCTGCGCGATCGGGCAGCAAATGTATCATAGACGATTTTAGTACTATAGACACTTCCGAGGCTTCATTGCATCATTGCTTGATAGACGATAGTTTCTTCGAGGCTACTTGTGCTCTTGCCTCGGTGCTGCGTCGTTGGGAGAGGTACTAGTTGTCGCCCCTTCTTACAGGGTTCACGATCCTCTTCGCCTCACATTATCACTCTTCCCCTCAGCAATACCTCACTACAGCCTGATTGGTGGCCTCATGCACTGAAGCCTCGCGACGACTCCACAAGTTCATTTCGATCAAAGCAGCATACCAGGCGTTCGACCCATGCCGTGCGCCCTGTGCCTGCCGGCGACCTGAACATGGCGCTGCTGTCATCGAGTAAGAAGCAAGTAACCCAACCAGTTCGGCGGAACTATGATCGACACATGCTTTTGTTCGCCAATCTCCAATGATCCGCTGCGAGCTGTCAACGATCCGTCACATCTCATCACATTGCAGAAGCGGGGCCCACCACAATGGTGCTACGTCTGCCGTTTTTTGGACGGCGATCAAGTTCAGCGCGGGGACGCAGTATCGCGAGAGTAATGGACATCGCACCGAAAGCAATCGCACGCTGTACGATACGCAATCAAACCGTTCACGCCTGCAGCTTTTGTGTCTCGCCATTACGCATGGCTGCTGTGGCAATCTTCTAGTCCTGAGCAACTTGAGCTGTGCAGTTTCTCCAGCTCCCTGCCATCTCCAGGGGCACCTTTTTCAATCGACGAGGTCTCAGCCACATGCGTGTCTGTCCGACCGCCCTGTATTGCCTCCAAAGACTGGCTGATCGCCCATCCCCCGCTAATGCAGATCCCTCGAAGTGGAGACGAAACATAGCCGGTCGTCTCCGGACCCCTGGGGCACGCCTGCCATCAACGCCGTGGCTGACAGCGGCTGCGTACATTTGTGGTCACATACGAGCAGCGCCCTTGTGTCTTGTGCTTTTTCGCCGACTGCAGGTGTAGCACACGCTTATTTGCACGATCACGACTGCGCACCAGGACTGTCCGCAGCATTCGCTGCTTTAACCAAGACTGACTCAACGGCAGACCGCCAGTCGCGCCTGGTGCACATTCTTTCGCACGCAAGGACGCGTTACCAGCCAACGCAACGTCGGTTCTCATTTCCTTGTTCTGACGTGGTATTCGGCTGACTCGTGTACAGGGAGATTGGTATTCATGCAACGGCACCGTGGTACACTTACACATGCAAGGATCCCAGTACCTTCAGCGACGGCCCCAGTCGTTATATCGCCAGATATTACCATGTTCCGGGAAAAAGCTGTCAGGCCACTTTTGTTTTCTGGGCAAGCAGCCTGTGGCTACGCAAGCAGCCTGGGTGGCACGGATGCCGGCGTCATCGAGGCTGCCACCACCATTCTTTTCGCGGTGCAATTGCTCTGCGCCGTCCGCCGAGAGCTGCTATTGAACGAGGCTATCTAGCCTGCTGCATGACTTGCCGTCGGTCGTTGTACGGTCTCCACCTGATTCGTCAAAGTGGGCTCCTGGGCGCCCTGAGCACTCTGAGCCCCTCTCGGTGCGCTCCCGATCACACGGTCACGACACTACATGGCACATTGTAGAACTGCAGCCTAGTAGTACGGCCACGGGACCTTGCATCACGCGCGCGGTTTCATCGCGTTACACTGCTGGTCCACCTGGGCTGGCCATGAGTCCGCCTCGTGCTCTGAGCGTGGCGGCTCGTTTTGCCCGCCATACAGACATCGCGATTGACAGCTCGATCTGCACGTCGCAGAAGTGCGAGCTTACTTAATATGGGATGTTATACGTACGACGCAACGTCGCTCAGGGGGCATGGGTGGTGGTCGGGGTACATGATGGTCATGTGGAAATCTACATGAAGTGCATGGAGTGCAGGACGAGCTGGCACGACACTGATCATCAAGTTTGCTTGTATCGTGAGGTGGCGAGGCCTATCGACACAGACGCCAGACGCGAGAAAGTCACGCTCAGTGGCTCTGCTGCGACGAGTCTCAAATGCCACTATGAAGTCTAGGCATCATGCGTTGGTAGCTTCGAAGGGGCCTCGTGGTGAGTTGGGGACAAATCTATCTCACAACTGACGACCCAGTCACTGCACGATCTACACCACATCTCATGATTCAGTGACCCGTAGGTAAATCTGCGCGAAAATCGCGTTATAGTGTTTCATTTTTTCTTTATCAAAATCTCGAACCTAATTGTTCCTTTGACTCTTGAATTTCTCCGCCTTCTCCTTCTTCTTCTGCTTCTTCCCTTTGCCCTTTCCCTCTGCATCATCCTCGCTCATCCGCTTGCCGTTCGCATTGACCTCTTTGCCCTTCTCGTCCCCTTTCGCCTCACCCTCTTCGTCCGCGACTTCCTTGACTAGCAGCTCGTTGAGCGCCTCGTTATATTTCTCCAGCTCGATGATGTCGCGCAGCTTGACGCGCATGTAGTCAAACGCGATGGCGACCTTCATGTCCTTGTTCTGGACTTTGATCACGCGCCCGTTATCCGCCAACGAGCTCGACTGGTGCACGAGGGTCGGCTGCAGGGCTGCAGGCGGGGGCCGAATGTCGCTGTTCTGCGCTGTTGAGTCGGTTGTGGGGTCTACTTCGTCTGCCTCGGGCTCTGCGTCTTCGGCCGCTGCGAGGGCGTCGGTCTCAGCTGAGGGTAACTCGCTGTCCTGGGTGGTCTGTAGGACGGGGATCTTCTGGTAGCGCTGGCTGAAGTGCGTCAGCACGACGGCTTTGGCGTCCATACGCGCGCCGACGCCGAGCGCTTCGGACGTCGTCGAGTGTTTCTTTGCGCGCGCGTCGCCTACAAGTTCGTCGTCAAAGGTTGCCTCGTGGATGAGGACGGTTGTGTCCTTGCCGATCAACGAGAATGGCCGCGAAGGACGGCAGTCACCTGAGTAGGATACTTTGAGAGGTTTGACGTCGCGGTCTGGGGAGGATTGCGGGAAGGTCATGCTGACGGCCATGGATCCGTGACAATGCGCTACGCGAACGGATTGGATGTCTGCGAGCCCAAAGAGTTTCTGGTAGTCTTGTCGCTTGATGACGCGGTCTCTCGATGTCGAATTGCCATTAATAGAAAGGTCGGAGCCGCTGATTCCGAGCGATGCGGGGGAGATCTCAAGGGGGAGAATGCGAGAGTAGCCAAAATCTTCGATGGAGGAGTACTCCTTCAGCCACTGGAGCATACCGTCATGCGAGATGATAGAAAGGCCGAAGTTATCGACGTCGCTGGCAGCTGTTGCAGCGTTGGGAAGTGAGGAATTGGGTACGCTGTTATGCTTGATGCGGTACCAGGCTCTGATCACTGATGCGGTACCTAGGTGATGGTCTGCGTGAAGATGACTGATCCAGATTACGCGCAGTTCCTTTAGAATCTGAGTCAGGTCCTCTGGTGGGAATACTCTCTGCAGCTGGCCCATGGTGTTTTCGCCGGCATCAAAGAGGTAATTGCCCACTCCTGGAACACGAACAAGTGTTGCAGATACATTGCGGTACTTTGAGGGCAGCGCCGAGCCTGTGCCGAGTGTGGTGATCTCGGTGTCTGGATGAGACAGGAGAGCTCGCCATGACTCAAAGCTTGGCTGTGATTCCTCGACAGCCTTCTGCGCCGTACTGGCGAGCTCCAGCACCTCTACAGCTGTTTCTTTCTTAGCTGCATCCGAGTCAAAGGGATTTTGCCTTGTCTCGGGTTTCAGGTCGAACTTTGGCATAAGCGTGGCAGAAAGACCTCTGTCAGCAAAGATGGCGTTCTTAGGCAAATCTATCGTTTGTTGCATCTGTTCCGTTTCCACAAGTTTCTTCTGCGGGATACTTGTTAGGTCGTACTGAGGTACTTGATATCTAGTGGGGTCAACCTGAGCCAGTCTTGTTGTCTGGCCAGCCACAGAATCGAAGGCTATGCGGTTGGGAGTGACATCGGCAGAAGAAATGATGTGTTTGATGTTGTCAAACCTGGCCATGAAGTCGTTCAGGATAGGATGGCCAGCAACGCCTGGTCCAAGCGTCCAGATGAAGGCCTCAATGCCCTTCATCACATCGGGCGACTTGAGTTCATCACGCTGAACGACAGCCTCAAGATATTCAATGGATGGGATGTCAAGCAGAGCGAAACCCTGGCCAGGCCTATCTGGACCAAGAACCTGATCCGGGGTGATTGTTTCCCTGGCTGCATTCTCTACAGAGTGGCCGTTGCTGAGCTTCCCGAAATCTGGTCCCGGTTTCACACCAAGTTCTTTCGCACGTTTGACATCAAAGGAGCCGCGAGCTGGATAAGTGCGTACAATGTATGATATGGATTCGGGGGCAGGTCTCGTTGGCGGCAGAGACATGATCTTTGCCCCAGGCCAGGGTGTACGGGTCCACACCGTGATATCAGGAAGAGGCTCTGTACCACCCGGCTTGGGCCCGGTATACGGTTTGTAGCCGTGACCATCAAGATTGCGCACGAACAGACCTGTCGGCATTTCTACCTCGGAGATGTGGCGCTCGACAAGAGTATCGAAGCTCCAACTAGAGTCGAACATGTGCTTGACGGTGGCGCTTCGAATGCGATCGTGGCGTGCCTGGCGCTCTTCTCGGGTCTCGTTGTCCACAGCCTGGTGGTCTTCGAAGGTGTTGCCGGTCTTCTCCCAGCGCTGGATCTCGGCCTCCAGCTCTGCATCATGCTGGGGGTCTGTTTGATTGCGGAGCGGAGTGACGGGCAGTGCCCATACCTGGAGGAAGTCGTCCTCAAACACAGGCAGAGGGATGCCGTCGCTGCCCTTGACCGAGGTCTTGTCTGTGTACTCGGTGGCGAAAATGGGCACACCTTTGCGGAAGATGAAGCGACGGCAAGTGCCGAACATGTGCTTGAGATTGGGTGGGCCGTAGATGTTGAACTGAGGCTTCACCGGCGGGTCGGAGACACGACCGCGCTCTTTCGACTTCTCCCAAGTGATCATATTTTGGGCGTACGAGGTCGAGGTGGCATCGGTCATGGTCAACATCATGCCGGCCATGCCACCCACGTTGCTCCACTCAGTCCTGCCTGAGAGAAAGAAGTCCTTGACTTTCAGCAAGCGCGTGCCCTGCTGCACGAGGGCGCGCTGTATGCCCTCGGCCTGGCTCCCGAAGACATAGTGGTTGCTAGTCTGGGTGCGCAGGATTATGGTCGTGCCCGGTGTGTCGGCCGTGGGAGTAGTGATGAACTCAATGCTCGAGGACATGGCGCCGGCAAGCAAGCGGCCTGCGTGCGGAACAGCCCTCGTCTCTGTAACCAGTTCGATAACGCTGTCAAGGAGTACAGGCCGTTCTTTGCGCGTCCGTACCCGCTTGGGGAAGGCGTCGACAGTCGGCTTGCGAAGGGGCAGAGACGTGCGCACGTGGGAGGGCGTGTCAGGCTGCCTGTTCGTATGCGCCTCAGCGTCGGCCTGAGCAAGTTTCTGGAGGGACTCGAATAGACCAGTGACCGACGAGCTGCTGGCGGTTGACGTGAAGGCCCGGCAATCACGCGCAAATCTATATGGCTTATGCGATAGCGCCGAGTGCAGCGTGGTAGCTGTTCGCAATGTATGAAGCGCTGGAGCGGTGCGCAAAAAGTGGAAGGAGCGATGGGTCGTGACGGTCGTAAAGCGCCCGGTGGCGGAGATTCTGGAAGCCAATGTGGCGGACAATCAAATGAATGACGCTGGAGAACGGCTTTTAACGCCTGCAGTGGGCATTGGGGCGCGGTGCTCTAAATGTGCGACGACAGCGTGCGGCATGTGGTGCGGCGCGCCCAACTTTTTTGATGCGTCAATGACATCGGCGCCAGTGGAGACCCTGCAGCACGTCTGGGGCGGGCGGCCCAGCTACGCTTGACCATCTCTAAACCATCACCTTCATCCACCTCAGCGTGAGCATGTCTGCCAATATATACCTAGTGCCGTAAGGCAAATCGACACTCGCACAATACATATGCAGCCCCAAACTCACTTTGAGCTCCGATGACCTAAACGTGCACGTTTGTCTCTACGACCGTCCTGGGTTTGCTCAGACGAAGAACACTTGGGCGCTCTCGCAATGAAGTGAAGCAGTGTGTTTCCCTTTCACCTCTGCCGCGGGGTTTGAGCGCGTCCTTTTCAATGCCAACGCTTCTGCACCTCCACCTTCCTTCCGTCCACACCGTCACTGCTTCCAACTGACACACACACTTCCCCATCGCTTCATCACCTTGGCCTTGCTTAGCAAACACCGTCGTCTCAACGAGTACAACCCGAATACCCTCAATGCGTGAAAGCCTCCCAGTGCGGGAGGCGATAGCGTATCCTATTGTGAAAGCCAGCACGGAGAACGACCAATGTCATTCCTCGCAGTTCTATCACATCCTTGACTGTGGGCATTTGATCTCAACACTAAAGCCAGACGAACAGTGCGCGCCTAACTGCAGCCATGTCGCCAGGGTGAAGACCTCCCAAAAGCGCGAGAAGTCAGCATTGCCGACAGTTGGGCTGGACTTCTATTGTGACGCGTGTGTTGAGGTTGCGAATGAGCGCCAGGTAGCTGCGACCCTCTCGAACGAGGAAGCTGGTAAGTTGCGGTTTATCCATAACATTTCACATGGCAACTGATCAAAATTAAGAGAGCAAGCGCGCAGTCCTTCGCCGCAAGGAGGCGATCAAGCGAGACAAAGTCCACAAGTTCCGCAAATGTTACATAGCCCAGAAGACCACCTGTGTCCCGTGCGACGAAGATGGGGACGTCGACGAAGATTATCTGCCGGCCATTCATGGGCATCCTTTCGACACTGCTCTGCCTCGGACGGGCGCAAGCATGTTCGAGGACATAGATGTGCCTACTCTTCGACGCAAGAAGCTGCAACGAAAGGTTTCGGTTGAGGAAGAGGATTCGTCCACTAGCACACTGGACGGGGATAGTGACGTATCCGACCTAAGTGCGGTCACAGAGGACATGGACGCTACACTCTCAGAAGGAGCGGGGTGGTTACGGGCGCAGGGAAATCTTACTCGACGTCGGACAAAAGGAGTAGCCCCATCTCCACGAACGCAAGACGCGGCTGCTGGACCCGTTATTATCAGCTCGAACCCGAGTGCTCCAGTCGCACAGACAGATGCGCAGAGCGTTATTCAGCCTCCAGAGCGTTCGGGAAAGCAGGAGAGGAGCAAGAATAGGAAGATGAGAGCGAAAGAGAAGGCAAGAGCCGAAGAGAAAGCAACAGCCAAAGAAAAGGGAAAACCAAAGACAAAGCAAGAGCCAAAAAGACCGCGACTTTGCTAGAGCTGGTGAAATCGAGAGTAACACGTCCAACACGCTCGAGCGCTCCTTTTGAGGAGATGAGTGTGCAATGCTGGTGATGAGCTTTCTTGCAATTCGCATATGGCGAATTCCGCTAGCCAGCATCTGTGAGTCATATGTTATGGATTGCAAAGGAATAGCGAACTTGTTTCGTCTTGGATATAACAGTTATTGTCGCCTATCCTATGGGTCAAAGTAGCGTGTTTTTAAGCGAGGTAGCTAGCGTGAGTGCATGATGACTGAATCCTCGTCTCTTCTTATGTATACGCATTCCCGTATGTTGAGACTCGAAACCCGCACCGCAAATCCAGATGGCTCGATATGGCTCCCCCTTTCTGAGGAGACGTTTCGCCGGCATCTTTTGGAACTTGAAAAGCGCACAAATGCGGTCCCCATTGATCCGCAGATCTTCCCCTTAAGAGAATTCGAAGAGGCAGAAGGCTATACGTTCCCGCTACAGGTCGAACAGCAACTGGCAGACGACTTCGCCTTTCTGGCTGCTGTCGAGGAAGGTGCGCAGAGCGTGGCTGCCGTGTGTCTGGAAGAGCACGTGCAACCAATTGGGCTTACCGTACGATTCGCAGCATTAGATTTGGCCTTGAGTGGCGAGGTGAAGACCTCGTTGCAACAGATAGCCTATATCTTGACCTCGAGTACTCGTGATTCTGACAATTCCACGCGGATTGACGAGTTATTCGAGCGAATCGTGAAGTTGCACTATCGTCGACTGCTCGCTCGACTTCGTTCCAGTAAATGGGAAAAGCCGAAATTCCTATCCAAGCAACACAAGAAGCCACTTTGGCAAGACTTCGCGAATCTCTTACATCGCGTTCAATTTCTGTATACCAAAAAGGAGGCTTCATCACGACGGTCGGTGGAAATCCTCCTGCAGAACCTAGCACCATTCTATGAAGCATTCGAGGCGTCGGAGGCAGGATCGCCTGTCGAGGCAGAAGCTCTCAAAAAGCTCATCAAGGCGAGTTGGCACCTTTGCAAGTCTAAGGATGTCGCAGAGTTCGCACGACGTCTAGAAGACAGTCCTAGTACGACACCCACAGCGAAAGTTGGATCAGCTATCAAATGCCTGCGACAGATCGAAAAGATCGCTGCGTACTGGCGGATCGCAGCCTCACTCGTGGCGACAAGCCGAACATACGCTCCTTTGTTCCAGAGCAAGCTACAAATGCAGTTCTTGACACCGTACAGTAGTGTACCCACCGCAATCGGATATGAGGCCTGGGCGACCAGTTGTCACGTACACGCAGAGGTCCAACTGGCCGTTCACTACGATCTTCTGCACCAGTCGTCTCACATCACTGAAAAAAACATCGACACACCAGAACCGATCTTCCGTCAACCACGAATCATCGGAACATCGAAATGGCTCTGCTATCTTTGTTTTCTGTTCCTCCGCTCCCACGGCCGCTATGTGCCTGCCAACACTCACGGACGGCTTTATGATCAGTGGACGGTGCCAGACCTGGCTGAATTCGGGGATGAGATGCGAACTCGTTATCGCAAGATTGTGGACGCGATGGACAAGGAGGTGCTGAGAGAAACAGGAAGTACTGGCTCAGCGAAAGCGGAGGAACCTGGTCTTGTCAGATGGCGTGCGGAGCCAATGACGAGCCGACAGAATCTTCTCAACGCGGACAGCGTAGATTGATCGAAAGTACACTGATCACATGCAATCCAATCAAGGGTTCTGGCGACCAGGCTGTTGCTGTTTGTCTCTACAGCTTATCGATAAGTGCATTCACAAGCATGTAGTGTTACCAACGACGTCATCACCACGCCATCCTTGCTATCCTCACTTCGCGCGTCTGTTTACATCTGCCCTCAATCTTGCCAGAATTCACATCATTCTGAATCTAATATGCCTAACATTCTGCTTGTAGGCGCGACCCGCGGTCTTGGAGCTAGTCTGGCGGAGCTGTATGCGTCCAATACGAGCAACAATGTGTTCGCTACAGCAAGGTCAACCAGTACTCCTGCCAACCGTGCGTCTCAAATTCCGGGAGCACGCTGTTCTCACCTAACAACTGACAGCCAAGGGTTTCGCATACATCCCTGATATCGACATCGCCTCACCCGATGCAGGCAGCAAGATTGTCAAATATCTCCATAACAAGAATGTCTCCAGCTTGGACACTATAATCATCACGGCTGGCTACTTCGCGACTGAGAGTCTCAAAGAACCGTCTTTTGAGGCACAGGAGCGCATGTACCGCACCTGCACCATTGGACCAACGATCCTCGTCACCACGCTAGCCAACGAGAACAACGAGCTGTTGGGCAAGAACACGAAGATCATCTTCGTGTCCTCAGAAAGCGGCAGCATTGGTCTCAGACACGAGAAAGAGGGCGGCGGCAATTACGGACACCATGCTAGCAAGACCGCGCTCAACATGTCAGCAAAGCTGTTAAGCCTGGATTTGAAGGACAGAGGCGTCGCGATAGCAGTCGTCCACCCGGGCTTCATGAGGACAGAGATGACCAAGGGAGTTGGGTTCGACAAGTTCTGGGACGACGGTGGCGCAGTGACTCCTGATGTTGCGGCAAAGTCACTTGCGGAGTGGATCGAAACTTTCGACATCAGCAAGACTGGGGAGTACTGGGCGCCTCGCGGACCACGGTGAGTTATTTTCGGGCATTTTTCTATCGATGAAGCTAATTTTGGAAGTGATATCGGGACAGCCGAGGCTGTGCTAGGTCCTGCAGAGAAACTTTCGACACCCCTGCAACTGCCATGGTAGTCAGGACATGGGCAACAATGTCAGGTGCGAGTCATAGCCGAAACGTAAGTTTCGGCAGTAACGCAGGTTAAGTTAGATGAACAGATATCGAATTTTTTAAGCTCACTACGACTCTCCTTCCTCGCTCAGGGTCACTGGGAAGGAGTGGGACCTCGAGTGTTGTCAACACACCCGAGTCAAAGCACTCAATTACAGGGCCATACAAGGCTATCTATCAGCATCCGCCTCCTTTTGTTAAGATGAACGTCGTAAACTCGAGCTTCTCATATTGTCTGTAAGCTATGAGATGTTTGGACTTGTTGAAATTCAGGCAAAAGCATAAGATGCTGCACACAATCTTCTTTAAGATAACCAACAGATGCCAACTCAAACTTGACTTCCCCCATCACGTCCCGACATACCGGATATTTGGCCTCGGCGGCGTCTTCATGCCACTTCCAATATAGTAATCCACATGTGCGTTTTGGAGATACCCCTTCAATGTCATCCCGTTACGATATGCCGGATTATGTGCTAGCGTATACAAACGGCGCTCTGTAGGCTGATCGGTAGTGAAGATGATTAGCTGATCGTACGCCGCGTTGGTCGTAATGACCTCTTCACGCCAGTCGCCAAAAATATCACCGAGGAAGCCTGGATTCGGATCACCAGGATTGATGGCGCCGTACTTGTCGATACGGAAGAGCCGGGGTAGGCTGTTGGACGTGGTCGGTTTCGCAGGGTTCCACTTTTCAACCTTGCCGTCGTTATAGAGTTCAACGGTGTCGTCGCCGTCCCACCACAACGACAGATGTGCCCACGGAGATAACTCGGTATTTTCCTCAAGCTTGGTTCCACTAGGTGCGTTGTACAGCCCCGAGCCTTTTGCGCTCCAGGACTCCATACCGGGGTGGCCTGGGTCGATGTCACCGATCAACCCACGTCCAATGTCAGCTACCTCGGGGCCAAAATGCTTCCACAACACCTTGCCATCCGTGGCATCGTAGTAGTACTCCCAGAGCTTGCTAGGATTGTTCTGCTGGACACCATAGCCCTGCAGACCAGGGCGATCGGGATCCATCTTCGCAATCTGCCAGCGGTCCCCATGGCCAATTCCTGAAGTGGCCATGTCGTACTTGAGCGTGCCATCCCCGTTCAGCGTGAACATGATCTCCCCCACTTCATCCTTGCCGTCCCCATCCACATCGATAATACGAGTGTTGTGTCCGTCAGACCCACTCCCAGCATTCTGGTCATCGTACACCCACTTCTCAGTGACCTTCGAGCCGTCAAACGTCCACGCAGCCAGATTCCGGTTGAACTTCTTGTCATCCTGCCGGTTCTTCATGAACGCGACAATATGCGGCTGCTTTCCATCCAGAAAGCCGACACCTAGCCGCGCTGCAAAAGGCCCATGTTGGATGTAATCATTTCGGATTTTGGCCGATGCGCGCAGCGCCCCCGTCGTCCCATCCAGCACTGCAATGAACTGCTCGTCGTTATTCGCGCCCTTGGTGAACGTCGTCCCGTCGCCAAACACAACACCATTCGCGATGCGCACGATAACCTCTGCTATACCATCACCATCAAGATCGTACACAGTGACTCCATCCCAGTGGCCGACGTCAATGCCCGAGGATCCAGGCTCAATGTTATTCTGGTTCTCGCTGTTTGGGCCCATGGATACTTTCCACAGAAATTTCCCGTCTCGGCGGTAGGCCTCGAGACTCTGCTGCACGCCGTGTCGGTCGATGAGGTAGTCGTATTCCCCGTCGGCATTGAAGTCGCCCACCCAGACATACTTGATAGGAGCACCGGCGCGGAGCGGCACGCGTACGAGAGGCTCTTGGGCGGTGTTGGCAGGTAGCGTGAAGCTGCCGCTGGCTGGCGATTGCTCTTTGCCGCCGATCACGGAACGGACCCAGTAGCGGTTGGGTACTGCAAGATTGGCAGTCGAGTCGATGTAGTTGGTGCCTTTGATCAGCACGTCGGCGTTGAGACGAGTCGCGGTGCCGCCGTTGGTGGAGCGGTACACGTTGAAGCCGATGTCATCGACGTCAAGCCCCAGGAGTCGCCAGCTGATGAAGGCAGAGTTTGGACTGGAGCGAGTGACAACTACTCCCCGGCCAAGGTTTTCCATTGGACGAGGGGCGCTTTGTCGCTTTGCGGGCATTGCGGAGACACTCCATGCAGCAGCAGCGACGGCAACGATCCTCAAAAACTTCATGGCAAGCGTCAACCAAGTCTGATATGTTAAGAATCGCCAAAAGCCTGGTCAGCTTTGCAAAGAGCTAGAACTCGGCCTTGAGGAATGACTTTATATGCGTCGCGGTTGATCTGATTGACGCCTGGCACATGATCGACTGCTCATTACAGAATTGCAACATATCGGCGCAATGACCGCGGTCAAAGTGTGTCCACGTGCTGATACACCGTCGATTTAGATGGTTCCGAGGTGCAACCCTCGTCCAGTATGACGATCAAGCAACCACGAGTGTGCCTGGCGCACCTCGTAAACTAATCCGAAAACAACTGCTCGAAACAGAAATCTCGGGGCACCTGCATAAATAGATTACCTACGAATTCTCCTGCCTGGGGCCCCGCACTTGGAAACTGCATCTAATTACGTCGGCCGAGTGGCGTCCGCGACAGATACTCCGAGACCCGTCCAGGAGGTCACCTCGCAACACCCAAAACTACCACGCACAATGGCCGCCGTCCACTCTAAGATCCTGTTGCACATATCAGTCTCTGAATTAATTCCCATACCGTAGCAACTTACCGCGCCTGTCATGTAGCTGCTCCCCTCGCCCAGCAGAAACAACACCGGAGCCCTAAACTCCTCAGGCTGGCTAATCCGCCTCAGCATATTCTGCCCCGCCCACGCATCCGTCAACCCCCTCAGCCTCGCGCCCTCACTCAGCGGCGTATCGATATGTCCCGGACTCAGCGTGTTGACGCGAATCGGCGGATACTCCCTCCTAGGCTCAGTACTGGGGTTCTGATTCGTCGCCGTGACGGTGCTTCCCGGAAACGTGTTCTGCGGATGTCCCCACTCGGCGGCCAGCGAGCGAGCCATTTGGTGCACGGCGGATTTGGAGATGTTGTAGGCAGCGCTGTTGATCCCGCGATTGCTGCCGTGGCCGCTGATGCTGGCGATTAGTACGATGCTCCCCGTGACGTTGGCGCGGCGCATTTCGTTTGCTGCGGCGCGCGCGACGAGGAAGGTCCCTGTCGTGTTCACGTCGAGGATGCGGCGGAAGATTGATTCTGGGTAGGCGCCTGCATCGCTTTCGCCGGAGATAGCGGCGCAGGTGATGAGGCCGCGGATGGGGTAGCGTGATTCCGTGCGGATGTGGTCCATGACGGCTGTGATGTTGTCTTCATTCTGGACGTCAAGCTGGTGGTAGCTTGCTCGTGTATTGGCGATTGATGCAGATGCTAGGACGTCGACTGGAGCCTATGTGAGTGGTGAGCGTCAGGGTTTGAGTGAAAACCTACGCCATTTGCTCTCTGCCATTTCAGGCATTAAGTCGAGAAAAACGACGTCGCCGCCGCTTTCTAGAATTGTTTTGCCGACGACGGTGCCGACGGCACCAGCGCCTCCGGTCACTTCCTCTTACGATTAGTCTGGCTCTTGACTACGATGAGGGACGCAACAGAGTATACCTAGAATTGTGCGTCCATGAAGGTTGAATAAATCTCCAGTCGCTAATTGTGTTGGAGCGGGATAAGTCATATTGATCTGGGTTCCAAAGCTTGGAGACAACTACGCTGTGTTTAGAGTTTGCCGCCGATGTCTCATGCTGATGGTGTGAGTACAGTCTGCGGGGCTCATGCACGTATGACGTACCGTGCTGTTGGGATGCGATGAGCATCTTTGCTCCATATGGAGATGTTTCGTGTCCGTTGCTACACGCTTGGAATATTGATTGATAAGACACGTCACTTTCCAATGTCATTGATCTATCGCGTTTAAGTTTTGGTTGCGCTTGATTGACTACAACTATATACGTACGTGGGGAGATACATGTATACAATGTCTCTCCTTACCCAATATGTACACGTGCATAAGATGTCTCGCTAACGTCTTCCGTGTACTAATCAATCAGCTCTGCTCCCATACCCGAGCTACTCATTGATGCGATGTTGCCAAACTTCTTGCTCAGCTCTTGCAGAGTAAGTGCTGGCACCCAAAATCGCTTGCATCTGCTCCACGCCAGTGAACATGATCTGCCTGGCAATAAACCACCTGATGCCCTCGTGACACGGCGGGCTCGTCAGACTACCCTGGTACGTCCAGAACTCGTTGAAGTATTGCACAGAGTCCAGAGCAAGAGTAACGTTCATCTCAATTGACTGTTGCAACTGCATCTGATCGAAACCGATCATCGGAGGAAGCTGCTCAAGGAACGTGTTGTTGAAATTACCAGGATCCAGACGGAAGGCGAGGACGGCGCCCTCGTGGCCCTCGGCATCGACGTGGACGAAGTGCATCTCAGCCTTGCTGCGGTCACCTCCAACCGAGTGATCGGCTGGTGCGTGGATGTGCCATCCTTTGAGGTAGAGGGTTACGTTGTCGTATGTGAAGCTCGGATGAGATGTCCAGTCTCCATTGTGAGCAACGGTGAACGCTGGCCCGTATCCCCAGTTGAAGAAGTTGCCGGTCACTGCGCCGCTGTAGTTGAAAGTTGGGACATGATTGAGTGCGAGTCCATTGCCGAGGGAAAGAGCGATGGGCGACTGCTGGGTACCCGTTTGACAAAGACGGTAGTCAGGGCTCAACTTGCCCCAATTGAAGGATGCCTATGGACAACATCAACGACGACATCTTCATAAAACTAGAATCCTTCTGTATACCTCGTATGCCCAGATGTTTTGGGTTATGTTGGCGTTGGGGTTCTGCGCAGGGTTCTCCTGGCGCCCTTGCAGGTATGATCGTTCGTTGTTCGAGTGCTGTGGGCATCCAAGGATCGACGGTGCAAGCGCAGCGAAGACAGCTAGTGCTGAGACAAACATGATTGAAAATCTTGGGGTTGATGGAGAAGGGGATGATTTTCAAATGGTGCGAGCCAACGTTCTTATGAAGTCCACGTATTGACCCACCTCCTTGCGCAGCCCAATACTCCGCGACGCATCGCAGCGGTAAGGCGCCAAGGCAAGCACCACACTTGAAGGGCAACTGTCGTGAATGCCGTCTCCGCCAAGATTGTTCATTTTTCTATGCATGCGCACAACCGCCTTGGGCGCGTCATAGTCTTTGCTTGAGGAACAAAAGAGCAAGCATGACCTCGGAGATGCTAGGGTTGATCTGTAGAACTGACGGGAAATTCCTCGTCCGGGTGATGAAACGACACGCAGATTGGTGGCCATAGTTCTCCTATTGTGAGATGGCGGCCTTGGCTACAAACATCTTGGGTCTGGGCGCAGAGAAGCAAGCGCGCACCTTACACGAAGCCCTTCCTTGTGCTTCTTACAAGAGCTTCGCCTGGCTGATCAGGGAGGCTTATGCGATGTGTTGCTTTTCGGACCGGTATGCTAATCCTGTACCAGATCTCCCTTTTGCGATCTACCGGGAAGGATTTTGAGCGCAAGGGTGACAGGTCGCGCCCCACATGGCGAACTGCCGCACCGTTGAACGCAGAGGGTTGTCACCGAAATGCACTTAACTGGAGCGACATGATGCACGAGGTCTGCAATTCTTATTGAAGCCTTGGAAATGCGTTACTCTTTAGCCTAGATAAGGGTCGCTCGGACCTTCGAAAAACGCGCAATCGTTGCTTTCTAGCCGTCCTGGCGTTAGGCTATAGCATAAGTTGGGGTTGATCGCAATATGTCATCATTTGACATACTTAGCCTGTGGAGATGAAACATGCGAATGCACCGTTTGTGAGCTGCGGCGTTGCCGACCGCTGGAGAATAGCTCAATTCACCTCATCGCGGCTGCGTTCCGGAACTACCCAGGCATACAGTAGTGTGATCCACGGCCGGGGAGCAAATGCACAGCCTGTAGTCTAGACTGTCGTGTTGAGTTGGGGCGGGTCGAGTCAGGTCTGAGGCGATGAAGTTGCTGTGCTGCAAGAACGGCGGGGAGATGGTGGCTTGGCTGTAAGACTCAGGCGCACAATCTCGAGCGCTTGGAAACCCTTGGCCTTCGAACACAGCGTCACATGATCCAACAATGAGCTCAGGTCAAATTATAATTTGAGATCGAGACAATTGCCATGCGCACGCACGGCATCAGAAGGATAGGTTTAGACGGCACGTATTCAAGTAATTCGTATGTATATCCACACGCGCTGTAGCGACAAGGATGTCTCATATCTCGAAAGCACCATTGCTGTGTACTTGTTCGTATTCCAGATCAGGCTGAAATTCCCAGTAGAGACTCTCGGGGTCGCTCGCCATCTTAAAGGTGTAGGCCGCTGCTTCATCGTCAACGTACACTTTAGGAACGCCATTAGCTGCCGCAGCTTCGACGATGAGTTGGACTTCACAGGATCGCTCCATCAGTGTGTACAGATACGCAGCTTCGTCGACGGTTCCTCCTACGGTCTGATGAAAGTCAGATACAGTATTTCTTGATTGCAGAGACAGGCATCACAAAGTGCTTACCAGCAGACCATGGTTTCGCAAGATCATGCCCTTGCCCTTCGGCCCCAGAGCAGCCGCTAGACGCTGACCTTCTTCTTCGCTGAATACAACACCACCGAACTCTGTATATACAGTCTGAGCGTCACCATAAAAGTAAGTCACGTCCTGATTGATCATCTCAAGCGGCTTTGCAAAGGTACTCCATGCTTTACCTGCTTTGCTGTGGGTGTGACACGCGGCGTGGACGTCAGGTCTCGCTTTATGTACTGCTGAGTGTATCAAGAAGCCAGCTGCGTTTGCTGGCCGACTTGTGTTTCCCCCAATTGGCTTGCCATCGTAGTCGACTAATATCATATCGGACGGCTCAAGAAGAGCAAAGTGTTTTCCCAGTGGGTTGGTCCAGAATGCATCTTTTTGACTTGGATCTCGGACTGAAATATGCCCGCTCATACCCTCGGTGAATCCTTTCCGGGCGAAGACGCGGAATGCTCCTGCCATGTGGTTCAGAATCCATGCGCGTTGCTTGTCATGCGCTGAGAAGAGAGGGATGCCAGGCAAGCAGACCCCTTGTGAGATGGCCTGCAGTGGTGTCTTTTCTTTGATGGAGTCTTGTTCTTTAGGCACGAGCTGTTTTAGTTGCTCTTGATCTTCTTGCAACATTTTGTTGTTGATTGGAGGTTGAGGGCAAGTGAGTCAAAAAGTGCATACAGGTCCTTATGTAAATATCAAAGTAAGCAGCCGGCGATGGACCAACGCTTGCCTATGTAGCCATCACTCGCACGAAGTTTGGAAGGTTGATAGCGATGCGATTGCGGGGAGAATACGCGCGCTAATCGCCGATAATTGTGGGCGCCAATGCAAGCCAATCGCAAGCAAGCGATTTACAAGCGCACCATTGGCCTATTAAGATCTTCATCCGTACGAAAAGCCTATGGCATATAAAGAGGATCTGACATCGGAAGCAAACAGCTGTCCTTCTACCTAAGATGGCCATGCTGCTACACCGGAGTAGATCGTGCCAGCATATACATACAGGGATTACCTAGGTAGTGGTGAGTTTACATCTCAACTGCTAGGTCATGAGGATCAAGACAATTCGAAAAACAACCAAATTACGGATTGTTGCTATCTGGATATATGAAGTTGAAACCAGAAACAACATCGTTCTTGGTTGGGCGCAGTTTTCGTTAAGATCTTAAGCGATAGGAAATATGTGCATAAGAGATAGGTACCGCCAACATCACCTCATAAGCAGCCACCGAGCGTGAAGGATGCTGGTATCGTTGGTCATAGAGCAGCTGTAGCCTGAACAACGGAAATTATATTGCTCGTATGCACCCTGTCTGCGGCGAGATACAGTCAGCTTCTGATGTCAAATTCCTCAGCACGTCAGCATCGGAGAAGCCGCGAGTATAGACGCAGAAGTAGATGTTGTCGGAACGCCGTGTTCAAAAGGACTCATAATTCCAGTTTGAGGCTCGTATACCAGCAAGCGCGATTGGTAACGAGATCGCACTGATCGTTGCACAGGGCAAAGACAGAAGAGCCACCCAATAATGCCCCGGAAAAAGCAAGGTTTGCGCAGCTTCCACCACAAATCTCGGAATGGCTGTACGCGATGCAAACGAAGGAAGGTAAAGGTGCGTACGATAACGCTGGATATCCCTGAGTGAAGAGTCACTGCTGATGGACCGTGAGTGCAACATGCAAGCTCCCTCTTGCGGCAATTGCAACCGAAGGAATGAAACATGCGAGTACCGGCTCATCATATCCTATCATGGCCTATCTAGGAAAGACCTTTCAATGCGTCCAGTTGGTCTTATGTGCCTCCCATCTCGCCAAGAGACGAGGAGCGTGATATCGACAAAAGATGACTGGCCAACAGCATCTGGATGCAGCACTGGGTATGTTTGACGGCGTCACTTGTTTCCGGATTTGACATTGTCTTAACGCTTCGTAGGTCATATGTCCACCAGCCATCAGTCAAGAACGCCTTCTTCTGGCTTGCAAAGGCCGTACTTGATCAGTCCTGGTTCACTACAGTGGAAAGCAGCTTGTGGGCAAACGCTATCAGTAATGAGGCAGAGAGTAGTCCGTACCTCCATCACTGTATCTTCAGTCTTACGTCCCTCCAACCGCGACAAGCCGGTCAGCCCGATTCCAGGGACTCTATTTCGGCCTACAAGCACCATGTCCACGCTTCGGAGCTCTTCCGGCATGTTACCCCTGCAACCACGGAACATAACTGGCTTGCTGTCCTCGCTTTCCAGGTTTCTGTGCTTGTATTTGAGCTCACTGCGCAGACAAATTGCGTCGAACCAGAGTTCAACATCATCAATACTTTGAGGATGTTTCGATGGAACAGCGTAATTGGCAGAGACGCCAATAAACACTTCCAAAATTCCAATTTCTTCCAGCTTGTCGTCAAGCGTACCACTGGGATTGAGGTACCACCAGACCCAGCTCTACAGGCAAGTCTACAAGCGTTAGGCTGCGCAATTGCAGATGTAACAATTGAAGTTAATATTGGTTCGAATGAGAAACAAAGTGCAAGGCTTTGTCAAGAAGCTTTCAAGGGGCTTTGCGCCTGGGTCGACTACTGTGCAGCCTGGCCACGGCGCTTCGATCACTACTACTACTGGCCACTGACGCTCAAACCCCAGTTTCTTGACGTTCTTGCCAAAGGAAATGAAATAGCTCTTTTACTTGTCATATATTGGAGCATTGTGTTATGGCGATCGCCAATGCCAGCAGTATGGAAGTGGGCGCATCGAGCGGCTCTATTTGCCTTGCGAAGCCTTCAAGGCAAAGCAGAGTAGAACCATCTACTCGCCTGGCCATTGTACATACTCAGTACAGCTGTGCCAGGGGATGTTGCTGTCTTCAAGGAAGTCTTGAGAGCCAGTCCTGTAGATGGAAGACAAAGGCCAGCGGAGCGGCTTGGCGCGTCATGATCTAGAATCATCCTCTACGATGATGTTTCATAATCATAGGAATGGACTAGAAAACCTTTCAGTGGTATCTTTCGAATGTGGCAACCAAAGTAGCTCTACTGAGCGTTGCTCAACCTTATCAAAGCATTACAACTCATATATGGAGTGTGCAAACACCGTCATGTTTAGTAATGTATGAATGAAAGCCACTACTTAGTGAAAACCTTGTCAAGCATAAAGTAACTGATACCTAACTAGATACAAGAGGAGAGACAGAGTGTCTGTGAAGTGCTGATATCAGTAGCATAGATACCTAGGTGACCGCTATGCTGGGCATTGATCCGCGCTGGTATATATTTAAAGCCGGGTGCGGGGACTAGAACGGGTCGGGAGCCGACCTTGACCAGGATTTACGATGCTCGGAGATGCAAGAGCGAGAAGTTGCAAGGTTTGTGCTAACGGGGCCGGACGTGAGTGCCGACTGATTACAACAGCTATGAGATATTGAGATCTTAGCCTATATAATTAAGTCACGTCGTCTCTATTTTTAAAGGGCCAGAAATCTGGTTGTATGAGTGAGAATAGTTCGGATAGAATTGAGGGTGATGGAAACCTAACGTCCCATAAATCGGTCCGGAACGCTCGAGCGACGTGCTGCAGTCATCGTGAGTAATCTATATGACCAGCTCACCGAACGGCTGTCGTGTCGAAGCCGGCGATGAAGGCAGCCGTGTCAGTCCGAACGCTGCATGGTTGTTGGTCAGATGGCTAATTGATAGGAAGGTTCTTGGTGCTGCACACAACGTGTGACAGTAGCGGGTAATCGGGCCATCTGGTCGGCTGGAGAAAGCTACAGTAAGTATAAGGGATCATAGATCCGTGTCGATGGCCATTCTTTTGGTTGGATACTGTTCACTACGATGTACGTGTGCGGAAATGGTATGTTATGCGCTGCAGGAATAGTTACTTGCTTCTGTAGTACTAACAGGCCATGAGCCCAGCGCAGTGGAAACATACGAGAACCGAGAGCTAAGGTGCCAGGAGGTCGGGCTTTAAATCCTATCTTGCAGCCGAGATGCCCCTGGCTGGATTCCGTTAGGCCTCGTGAGAGGATATGCACAGGGAAGCATGAAACAGCTACCGAGAAATAAGTCGTGCATTATTTACTGGGGATCACTGGATGTGTTACAAGTGCCATCCGACAAACTTGCTGTAGGAGCGATTGATCGTTTTTGCTGTTTCAACGCAACTTGAGCTTTCTTGTTGGAGTAGGTAGCGGTCGTGGTATGACCGAGCGACTGCTCTTCTCGTGCCTGTGTGTAAAAACTAGTTGCAAGTAAGCAGTCGCGGAGAGTAAGACCCACGTGTAGACGCCTCCTCGGCTGCGCTCTAGTTGGGTGGCTGCAGGGACTGCCCCCATGCTTCCATGAGGAGATATCACCAGGAACCCGGCAACTTCTGTCAAGTCTTTCACGATGTTGCTGCAAACAACAATAAGGGTACAGTGGGGTAAAACTGCGCTTACCCGAAAGAGCGTCGGACTAGTTCTCCACACTCGGTAACCGCAGTTTGCCGTTCACCTTGAGCCGAACCCCACCTTGTCGCCCTTCACGCCAGTTCACGACAATCGTCCAAGACTAGAGTAGGTGGTATAAATGTGACTTTGCTCCCTACTCAAGCATCTCTCCTGCCAAGACCTCTTTCACAATGCCAGAAACAATCAAACTTGCAGAGTACCTATTCACGCGCTTGAATCAATTGGGCGCTAGCGCTGTTCATGGAGTGCCAGGTAACGTATATCCCATCGTACGACATCTTGCTGCTAACTTATGTCACAGGTGACTTCAACCTTGAGTTGCTTGATTATGTCGAGCCTTCAGGCTTGCTCTGGGTTGGCAACGCCAATGAATTGAACGCGGGTTATGCGGCAGATGGCTACAGCAGAATTCGAGGTATCGGCGCTCTGGTGACCACATTTGGAGTGGGCGAGCTGTCAGCTATCAACGCGATCGCGGGTGCTTATGCCGAGCGTGCGCCGGTTGTACACATTGTCGGAACACCGGATAGGGCGACGCAGGACGGACGAGTCACGGTTCACCACACCTTTAACGACGGCAACTTTCGTAGATTCGGCCAGATGCACGCGCACATCACAGTGGCTCAAACCAGTCTGAGGGATCCCCTGGTTGCGCCCCAGGAGATTGATCGGGTGCTACAACAATGCTTGATACACAGCCGACCAGTATATATCGAAGTTCCAGTTGACCTGGTAGGTGCACCAGTTCGGGCAGCGGGATTACAAAATCCAATCGAGCTTCCGGAACCACTCGATTCGGCAGCAGTGAGCGACGCCATCAATCAGGTACTCGATAAGCTGTATGCCGCCAAGCACCCGGTCATCTTGTTCGATGGTGAATGCAGAGCGCTTCACATTTCCAAGGACGTTCAGTCAATCGCCGAAGCTACTCAATGGCCCACTTGGACGACCTCGTACGGTCGAGGTCTCATAAACGAGAGCATTCCCAACTTCCAGGGCGCTTACAAGGGAATGTTCGACGACTCTTCGACACAGGACTTCTTCAATCACTCAGACTTGGTCCTGATTTTTGGTCCACATTTCAGTACGACAAACTCATATGCATTGACAGCAAAGCCTAAACCAGAAGTGAGCATCATTTTCTCAGATACAGAAATCGAGATTGGAGGCAAGATAATTCGCGACATTCCCGCGAGATTGGCCGTATCCCAGCTCTGCGCAAAACTCGACACATCCAAGATCGCAAAATACTCACCGTCAGACCTGCAGTGTCTCACATGGAACAAGCCGCAGACTCTATCCTTTTCGAACACAGCAAAAGACGAGATTATCTCACATTCTAAACTCTGGGATCTCTTCGCTTCCTTCCTCCGGCCCGGCGACATTGTTATGGGTGAGACCGGTACCTCTGGCTACGGTGTGCGCGAAATGCGCACACCAGCAAACGTTCGTGTCTTTGCACCTGTGACTTGGTTATCGATAGGATACATGCTGCCGGCCGCACAGGGAGCAGCATTAGCTCTGCGAGAGAATGGCGCCCCGCAAAGCGAGACAAAGAGCGGCAGGACGATACTGTTCATTGGAGATGGCAGTCTGCAGATGACAGTACAGGAAATCTCAACGATGATACGACACAACCTCGATGTCATTATTGTGGTGCTGAACAACGATGGATACACGATTGAAAGGGCCATTCATGGGCTGCAGGAGTCGTACAATGATGTTGCAGCGTGGAGATACCTTAGTGCACCGAGCTTCTTCGGCGCTAAAGATGGCTCATTCACTGCCCAAGCGAGGACATGGGGCGAGCTTGAAGAGATTTTGGCGAACAAGGAACTCTCGGATGGTACTGGGCTGAGGATGGTGGAGCTGTTTCTAGACCGCGAGGATGTGCCCAAGGGCCCGTTGGCAATGCTGATGGGTAAAGAACAGAAGCGCACGGAAGGGTTGAAGACAAAGCGTGAAGTGATACCATAGACACTTTAGAAATGTACGAAACCGAGACCAATCTACCAATGCACTATAAAGGCCGGAGCGCACCAGCTCGTTCATCAGCCCATTTGCCATGAATAGCCTGCCGAGCATTCTTGCCCCAGAATGCGATTGGTACTGCAACCAACCCCCCTACAATCTGGAGCGCCGCAAGCTCGATACCAACCAGCTTGTAGCCATGAGCCGCAATCCACGGTACCAACGCGAAGCTCATCGCGAAGCTAAGGATGTAGCAGCCACCACCCAAGACACTGATTGCTGGGGCGGCCCACCGTGGGAAGGCTTCAGTGACCCACATGGTATTGCTGATAGACAGAGTCGTCCAAGAGAAGCCATTGAGTCCGTATGCGAGATAGAAGAAAGAAAAGTGAAGTTTGCGTTGAACAGCAAAGCCGTAAATGAAGGTGCTCAGAGCCCCGGTAAGGACAGGGAGAATATAGGCAACCAGAAAATGCTCAGCCTCGCGCACGCCTTTGTTGCGTCTTGCAAGACGACTGAGGATCTTGGAGATAAGCAAGCCACCTAGCGGGAAAGCAAAGAGAGCGCCAATACCAGAGCAGACGTTGACGTTCACAATCAGTGATGATGACAGACTGTAAGGTGGGGCCCGTAAGATCTGAGCGTAGGTAGCGCCAATGAAAAGCATACCAGCAAAATTGAAGGAAGATGCGATGAAAACCCAGGCAATGAGTGGGTTGATGGCGCAGAACGCCATCTGGTAGTAACAGTGCCACACAGCCGTCCATGACGCAAACGGTGACCTGCACAGTCCAAGACGGTCGCGGATACCGTTGAACCCCGTGCGCGGCCCGCAAGGCAGATCGGGGAGATCGCGGTAGATGTTCGAGTCGACATCCTCGTCTTTGTATACCGTGAGCTTCTCAGTGGCAGTTTGCAACAAGATCAGTCCATCGAAGGCTACCGTGGGCCGTTTGAAGTAGGTCTCAGGAAACAGAAAAAAGACGAGAAGAAAAGAAATGAGCATGGGAATGGACCAGTAGTGGTAGAACTGACGCCAATCCTCTCCATGCGATGAGATGTAGGGAACCAGCGCCAGACAGGCGGTGCCTGCGAATCCAGCAAGTGACCAGAGAAGCGCAATCGCTCTAGGACGTTGGTGAATGAAGGTCATCTCTATCATCAGAAGGAGGGCCTGTTATTGTTAGTACGCGATCGACTGGCTAAGGGGACGACAACATACGCATGTCAGCGAGAAACCCTCGCCCATCCCAAGGAAACATAAGCAAGCAAGAAGCTGAGAGAAATTCGCAGCGTAGCCAGCACCGATCGTTGCGAGCAACATCGTCAATGACGCAATCAGAAACACCGGACGCCTCCCCATGCCTAGGGACAATGGCACCCAAAGTAATGCGCCGAACCCCATGAACAGAGTAGGAGCCGTTGAAAGCGTCTCCATCGTCCACGGATATAGATCCTGGAAGAAGTTGGTCAAATGATACTCGAGTCATTGGTTGCGAACCCATACCTGATGCTCATACTCAACTAAGATGCCATGGTATACCATACTCGCCGCTTGCACTACGGTAAGTGAAACAATAGAATACCATGCTATTGCAACGATAGCACCGGCCGTCTTCCAGCGACTCCAGTTCAGAGGATCATTTGGACTCTCTGAAGGTACAGGGAGGCTTAGTGTTTTGCCCGAGGCTGTTACAAGGAAAATACTGCCAGACAAATTGTATGACTCGTGTTTCCGGCGGATCGTCGCTGTGGAGGAATGGCCACTGAGGCCTGAGGAATGGCCACTGAGACCTGAGGTTGAGCGAGCAAATGGCTCGAAGTCCTCTTCGCGATTCTCAACTGAAGGCACAAGGCTCGGCTTTCGAAGCGGCTGAGCGAGTGGTGGTGAGGCCAGCTCGTTGCGTGGATACATGCTGTCGTCTAGGAATGACATAGCTCTAGATTTATGTCTAATATGGTAGGAACGATGAGAGAAAAAGAGGTAAGAGACAAGTAGATGACAAAGAGAACGATGCTGAATAGTGCAGCTCACATAGCAGATTGAAACAAATCTGAGGAGTTCTGTCGTGGTTCTCAAAGGACGCTTATAATGCAATCTCTGAATGATCCATGTGCTTGCTCATGGTCGCTGATTACATATGCGTCCAGCAGATCAACAATCTGCAATACCACCGACAGAGATCCCCATCGAGCTCCCGAAGGCTCCGAAAGCATATGCCCAGCGCAATGGCATACTTCAAACTTTCAAAGGAGCATGAACGCCGACGCACGGTTTCAGACGGACTGCGGGAGGACGCGCACGTGCGGAGAGGTGTGCGCAGTGATATGATTGGTCAGTTGTTGTACTTTGAAGATTCCAAGAGCCTTGGCCGGGCTCGATAAGGTTTGTAACGTTCACTCCCGCTCTGGCTTCGAGACACGACATGAACTATACGTTGCCCGACATTGATGGATGTGGTCGTCGGGCACTCCAGTCGGTTGAGACGTCATGCTACCCACTGTCCATTGAAACAAACCTGGGGAATCCATTTGCAACTGATGTGCGATCCTTGGAAAAAGAGTTTGTGATAAGGAGAAATGGGCCGGGGGTGACTGACTTGCGCCGAGCCGCTGGAAAATTTCCCCGGCTAAGCTGGTCCGAGCCTCATCGCAGCCCAAACTCGTATGTCATTGCCAAACGACTTTCTATACAAGGCATAGCTATCAACGTAAAGCTTCGACGCGTGTCTTAGGGGTCAGTGGTACGGACAAATTTTGGACAAGCGAACAGTCGAAACAGCGAGAGCTGCGGGGTGGCCCGGCGTTAGCGTTGGCGAGCGTCCCGTACCCCAGCGCTGCTTCGTCGTCCTCCAGACTTTCACGGAAATCTCCATCTTACAGATATGCAGAGGCTATGTGTCCTCGCACTCGGCTTCACGTGAGACGTGCGTTCAGAGCTAATTGGTGCTGCGCCTCACTGTGTGAGTTGAGACTCAGATTGGAAAGGGCAAAGACGCACGGGACTCCGCCTTTCATGATTAGCTGCCTAAACTCTCATGGGCGCAGAGCCCTCACGAAGGCTGCCAGAGACAACAGTGAAGGGCGCCAGAAGGCGAGTTCTACAGAAAGCGCTGATTCACGACGAGTATAAAAATGGCGGAATCTTGCTGTATGATGAGGCATCAAGAAGTCGATAGAGATATCGCTTCCTCGATCCGCGCAGCATCCAAAACCTTCTCATCCAACATTTCTGCCACGCGTTGTCAGCATGGCAGCCTCGAACGGAGCGATTGCACCTAGCGCTTTACATCGTCGACTCATGAAAGACATCGCCGAAATACAGCAGAACCCGTACCCCAGCATCTATCTGCATGTCAATGAGCAGGACTTCCACCAAGCTTGCCTCATTCTTTCGACCGAAGCATACGGTCCGTTGCACCTCTTTATTGAGTTTGGTAACGACTATCCAATCCGTGCTCCAACGGTCACCATCCAGAGTGAAATCATCCACCCCAACATTTATGGAGATTACATCTGCGCCAGCATTTTGAACACGGCCGAGGGCTGGACACCAGCATACACCTTGAAGGGCATTCTCATTCAATTGTTGAGTTTCTTCACAAGCGAATCGCTTGAGCAGGACCATGGTGGAAGAGAAGTGAATTTGCTGGACTATCAACGGGAACGATCGAGTGCAATATACTCTCGGTTTAAGAAGAGATTCGAAGCACATGATTATTTCTGCGATAGCTGTGGATACAAACCTGGCTGGAAAGCTACCCCTGCTCCCGATGATTCGAGAAAGGCGTTGAAGGCGCCGCCAGCGACAATCTCGAAGTTGCTGGCGCTGCCTGACGAGGTCGTACTCCTTATGTTGGAGGAGATGCAGACAAATGATGTCATGGCGCTTGCGGACGCGATCCCCTTCGTCAAACGCACGGTCAACTCCTACGATTTTATTCGTACTCGGGAGTTGCAATGTTTCGTTCTCAAGAAATCTTACATGGTTGCAAAGCTTGGGATTGGAATCTCGATCACAGGCGGCAACAAGCCCAGCTTGAGGTCCGAGTTCGACTTGTTGAGTCAAGAAGCATTCTTCCAGCACGATGTGCGACAGAGCGTTCAGGGTGTGAAGTTCGAAAAATGGCTACCGCTGCCCCTTAGCAGACGTCACTGGAACGGTGTGAGGCAGAACACAGCCATGTGCCTGCGCAGCATACACAGCTCTGCGAAAATCCGCAGCAACGAGCCTGATGGTATTGAAGTTCTGTACTACCTCATGAATAATGTCGTAGTTCAATTCTCATCAGATGCCGAGAAAGTCTCCCGGCACGTCGACAAGCGCAGTACTCTCAGTCACGCTTCAGAGAAGGCTGTGGAGGCGTACTTTGCTTGTTTCCATTTGTTGCTGTGTCTTGCTACGGAGAATGCTGCTATCATCAAGGCTGCGAACAGGATGGTTGCTCGTTTCCTAAGAGGCCCCCACACCAAGAAGGAGTTTCCTGATCTCGGTCACCTCTTGGTCGCAACTTTGATCTCGGATGATGGCCTTACTCAACCTCTTATCTTTCAGATTATCAAGGAGGCTATTCTTCGCAACGTGGTCTGGATGCTCGACTCTCAAGGTGCCGACATGGCCGAGCTCGCATACCTGGAGCCCTCCGCTTTATCCGAGTACCGACTGGCCAAGACGTTCGAAGCGTCAACAACATCTTACCGCTTGCTTATGTTCCTCAAATTATTCAGCTCCTCTGCCCGTCCCGTGGGCAAGTCGCTGACTGATCTTCGCGAGGCACTCTTCGACAGTCACAGTGCGCCACCCATGGGCGTCCCTGCGGCGATGGCTCAGCGCATCCGCGAGATCAGCGAGGTCAAGGGCTTTCCGGGCTTTCTAAGACACATGGGAATCAATGATGTTCCCAGCAAGACCCATTTCACCGCTTTCCTTCGACGTACCATCACAGATAGCGTGACAGCTGGATATTCGGCCATGCCACTATCACAGTCCAAACTGTACATGATTCGCAAGGTGCGCGAGCGCGATGTAGAAATCGCGAAAGGCGTTGTTGTTACAGACGCGATGGTGAATTGGTACAATAAAGGCGAGAAGTGGTACTGGAATGGATGGCGTGGCAGACCGACCTTCTTTCCCGAGCGCATGAGCTCGGGTAAAGCAAGGAGGGGAGGCAGCTCGGTAACATGTGGAAGAGGAGGTACAGGATATGGGAGAGGCAGCCCAGGGAGAAGGCCTGGCCGATGCGTTGGGGTTTGCATTGCGTGCAACCTATTCTACGGTAGCAACTAAGAACTTGCCACGTTACAAGTGTTGTTGTGGTTTCTTGTCAACGTCTTGGTCTCCATGTATAGCATCAATACACACGCGGCTCTTCTCTTGCCCTTGACGCCAATCTACAACCCTCTGATCGTACCAGCTTCCAACGTCCTCTGTGCCCTTCCCCGCAATCCACTCGGCAAGGCTCACACCGTCTTCGATCGCCTCATTCGCACCCCTGCCACCGATGATCTGCTCCGCATGTACGGCATCGCCCATTAGCCAGATCCCCTGGGCTCCTAATGCTTGAAGCTCCTTCGTGGGCACCGCAATGCTGCGCATCAACCAACGCAATATCCTCTCCTTGCGCAGCTTGGCAGCATCAAATATATCAGCAAAAGGATGTGCCAACTCTCTCAGCGCTCCAACTTCGGCGAAGAACTCCTCTGGAATATCCTTGGCAGCGGCATTGGGCCGGTTGGGCTTGTACAACGTGTCTGATGACCCTTGTGCAGGGCGAGAGTAAATCCAGCCGATACTTACTTCGTCCTGAGTAGCGTCGTTGATCCCAATATTTAGTACTGTGCCGCCCTGTCTAGTCTCAAGAACCGTTGTGCCGGTGAAGGCCGAAGCATAGAGTTCGTCGAATAGCTTCCGGGGGATTTTTCGTCTGCCGTTGAAAGCCACGAACGGCAGGACGTCTGGGTTTACTGATGGCAGGAATTGCTTGCGGATAACAGAGTGGGGTCCTTCAACATCGACAACAACATCAGTCGAGACTGATTGCCCGTTGTTGAAGTTCAGGACAAGCCGGTCGCCTGGCTTCTGCTCCACATCTTGCAAAGCATGCTCCCATTTTACATCAAGTCCTTCTTTCAGCAACTCCTCAAATTTCTTTCGGTTCGCTCGAAATGATGCCGAATCGAGGTTGCGATAACCGTACCCTTCGGTGTTGATGTTGCCGGAGCCGCCGATACCGGCATCAACACCCACGCGACTCTTGAACGTGTTCTCATCGATGTTTAATGCTTTCAGTAGAGGTCGATATGATGAAGACTGTAATGTGATGGCGTAGCTGTGACGAGGACCGGATGACGCCTTCTCATAGAGGACAGCGCGAATGCCGCGTTGTAGGAGGCAGCGCCCGAGTGTGAGTCCGCCAATACCTGCACCCACGATGCTGATAGTCGGCTGAGACATATTATTCGGAATATGTGGAGGCTTGCTGTGTGTGTTGCTGCAAAATCTTCTGTATACCTCCAGGCTTCGATGTCATTACACGGAAACGACTTCCAGCGGCGATCGAGCCAATCAGAAGCCATGCATCTTGCTGACCGAATTGACCACGTTGGTAAACATCACCGACGCAGGATGGGCCTATACATGAAGTCCAAACAGGACATCGTATGCTTGCTTCATATTTCACAGCGTCTTTGGAAGAGCCTCTGGCCAATAGTCGGTTCCCATGGTCTCCGGATCTTGCCACTGACCGCACCCTCGCAGCGCAACATCCATATCTTCAAATAGGTCATTCCAATACTCGAACTCGGCAAACACCTCCGGATCATGCAACAACGGGTATAATCTGGCGATTTGGTCCCATATCTCGAATAAGCGTGTACTCCTCACCCTGTCCAAGTCAACGCCAACGTACAGCTGCTGTAGTGACGAAGCGAAGCTCCTCACAATATCTTCGTCAACGATATCTTCGAGCACCTGTTCAATACGGTCCGGCTTCATATCATCAGGACATGCAATCCCAAGCTTCTTGAGACCACGAAGGCTTGGTAGTAGGGCGCTGATATGACAAATGTCGTTGGCGTTAGTGGAATCGAGGAGATGCTTTGCAACCAATTATTGCCATTTCCCCATAACATAGACGAACATCTGAAGATTGAGAGTACATTTCTGAGTGAGGAACTCGAAAAGACAGTCTTCATTTTCGCAAAGTATGATTTCTAGTTTCCTGAGGTTTGAAAACGCGATTCGAACCGTCTCTTCTGTCCTGGAGCCATAGTGGGCCAGAAGATTCACTCCGATTAATCGAAGTTGAGTAAGGTGTGGGAATATTGGAAAAGGAAAAAGTCTTCACACGTGGTCTAGAAGAGGTCGTTTGCACGTTTGGTCGTCCGGCATGAACTCTACGTTCAGCGCTGTGACGGCTCCCTCCTCTGCAAGGATCGTTCTACATGCTGCCTGGCAAGCTCCTGCATGAATATTGATTGTGCGAAGCTTGGAGTCTGATCTGAAGGAGTATATGGATATCCTAAAGTGCTTCATGCCCTGTTTTTGAACAGATAGGGAACGCGGAACGGTGGCTTGTAGAGCCGGGATAGCTACGTGTGTCAGGTGGCTCTGTCCGTCAATGAATCTGTCTAGTGCTGCCATCGATCTCGTACTGAAGCGCGTGTCTTCCTCGAAACTCAAATGACTGAGCTTTAGATGCTTCACACATGGAAGTATGCTGACGAAATCTCGCTGAGCCATCTGGCTTTCAGCAACTGAGAAGTGGATTCTTTTCACGTTGGAGTCTAAGCCAAAACTTCTTGCTACTATGTCAGGCCTAGGCTTTCCTTTTGCAGAGTCGAAACAAGCAAACGACCCGAGCTGCACCACTTCTCGAGCGCAGACATCCGCGTTGAGCGCACGGACAAGCTTTGCTGCTTCAAAGCAGTTGAGCTGATCTTGTCAGATTATCACAAATTCTTCACCGGCATCGTACTTACGTGGCTGACAATATGCTCATTAATCTCCCAGGGTAGATTTTGCAAACTCGCTGCAACAATTTTCACTCTGGATGAAATGTGGTTTACGGAATCGAGCACGTTGTCAAGTAGCTTGACCTGACTCTTGACTTGTGCGCTTGGAGCTTAGTTGCCCGTTTGTGGTCTTCCTGACACCGATTTGGTCTGAATTATACCTGGCAATTGTTCCGACTCGCAGTGACCAGCAGTTGTCTTCTTCGCCCTCTTCACTGCTGAATGGTCTACTTGAGCAGATGCGGAGCGTTTGTGACACGCCAGATCGTGGTTAACACCGCGTTTCGGGGCGGCTGCCGTGTAAGGTGTCGAAGAGCATCAAGCAGCTAGGTATAATCTCCTGTTCCATTACTCGGGTATAGGACACGCGTTTGCAGCAATACCGGTGTGTTTGTCTCAATGACGTACTTGCTCTGGAAACAAACCCGTATCGGAGAAAACCGCATATGTTGCGGTGAAAGAAACACTATACACCATTGAGAGTGAATTGCCATATATACTACATCGTCACTGATAAATGCGCAGGGCAAGGTACTGCATGCTGAGTTTATGAACAATTTATAGTGGCCTTTACTGTCTAAATAGAACATATGTTTCTATCTGTATAACTGTACAGTGTTTGTCGGAGTTAATTGGCGCGCGAGTGAAACAAATCAGACCTAGCAAACACGTGATACCGCGTCACGCCTGTGGTAGCGGCTTGGCGTCAACTCACTTCCTTCTTAAACTTGCCGCCGCTCACTTCTTACCTTTAACTTGCTTCCTCTCCTTGGCAATGGACTTGTTGTCCCCTCAGCTGCTACCCCCACCCAGGACTGTCCTCAGCTCCTCATGGACGCATTCTTCTTTGTTTTCACCGAAGCGCTCGCTGTCCGCAACGGGAGCGCGACCGAAACCTCCTTTCCTGTTGTTTCTCCCCTCGTTCGCACTTTCCAGCTTTGGTAAGCGGGTTTGAATGTCGAGAT
This sequence comes from Boeremia lycopersici, assembly GCA_022609225.1. NCBI lineage: Eukaryota > Fungi > Ascomycota > Dothideomycetes > Pleosporales > Didymellaceae > Boeremia > Boeremia lycopersici. Next base: position 122,863 of record JAGKPY010000024.1, read on the forward strand.
ATTCGCAACATTGACTCTCGAGGCTGGAGGTCTGGTGAAGTAAACACGTGCCTGTGGTCTGCCCTCGTTCTCGGTTGGCAGCCACGAGGACCCCGTCAGCGAGCGCTTCAATCCTGCCTCTTCAACAAGTACACTCAGCTGGTTGTATAGGCCGCTCCTCGAACGGATCAGCAGCTGCGAGGAGAGCAGAGGAGACTTCTCGGGCCGCGCTCTCACGAGCGTGGGAGCAAGTAGGTCGCCTCTTGCGTTTTCGGGGCTTCTGATACTGGTGGCTGTTCGGGGAGATGGGCGTCGGCGGGTTGTAGTACCGGTCGCGCCTCTGTCTTGGTCGCTCCGAGGAGTGTGAGCCGCTTCATATCCTGTCTGGCTCGGCTTTGCGGCAGACCTTTACCGGAGACCAGCTGGGTGCGCTTTGCTGGAGTATATCGTCTCCTCGCTGCCAGGAGTTGATGAATCGATCGAGCCAGCCGGTGCACATTCTGGTGGAACTGCAGTACACAGGTACGGGTGCCTGGGCTGCAGAGGCGTCTGGCTCCTCGTACTTCTTGTGTTGACATTTATTTGTCAACGTAAGCATGTCTTTTTTTCATCAACAAGTCCAGCTTGTCTGGACCTTTGAGGAAGGAGAGGTCGTGTTCCCCGACACTGCACAGCTCACTGACGTGACAACAGCACAGCACTGAAGTTGTCTCACGATATTGATATTCGCAACGGGCGATTTCAAGTCTGTCTGCGGCTGTCAAGTTGTGATGATGTAATGCATCAGTGTGCCAACCATCTCCTGCTCGCGAGTCTACCGACAGTTGTCAGATCGCATTTCTCAAGGGTCACACTAGTATTCTTACCCAAAATCCACAGGAGCAGCGATAAGACAAGCACACCCTGGCCGTCCTTCAAAGTAAACCAAGTCACAATCCTGAAATCCGCGCACCTTACCAGCGTCCCAGCGCCAAGCTAAGCAGAACAGAAACAAGCCACGGCACCACCCACTCCATACATCTTCCGATGCGAATCTAACAGCTCTTTGCAACTTCAGAAGACGTCTATCGCCAGACCATTCTGACCAACAAGCCGTTCACTACGGAACTACACGGTGTGGGTGTACGCGAAGCACTGGTCAGACCGCATGAGGTGAACAAGTGATCTAATGCTGTACTTCTAGTTTTACTTACAATATATTACAGTACAGTAAACCATATATGCATTGAGTTCTAGACTGGCGCCCAAGGTGGAGCAATTTCAGCACCACAAGAAGGCGAGAAAGGCTGCGCTTGCACAGGGCACCTCCACTCGGTCTCGCATGCTTGCCTCCAATATGGCTCTTTCATGATGTACAGCAGCATTCTTAATCTGAGCAGTTGAATAGGCAACATCAACTATCTGTCATTACCCAAACCGAATCAAGGTCCAGGCGCACATCACGTGCACAGACACTGTACGTCGGAACCGCAACTGATAGTAGAGTCGGAAATATCTCCAGAAGCGAGCAATCTGTTTTATCTAAGATCTAGTACTGTACTCATGTGCATCGTATCGAGGTACACACTTGCGGAATGTGGCTACTAGTAGCCCCTGAGAGGCTCTAGCTATCTTAACAAATGTGTGAATTTGACATCGTGAACCAGTGCAGTAGCTAGTACCAGGACAGATCTTAGTAAGCTTGTGAGATAAGTAACGTGGAATCGAGAATCTAAGCAATGTTGAGCGATAGTTTGACCTGGGAGGAGAGGCAGCGACAGGAAGCCCATTTCTTCAATTCCAGCCCGTGGAAAGAGCAGAATCTTGATAAACCAAGGGTCGGAATCGACAACCTGCGAAAATTTCTCCAGGAACTTCTCGACAACCATATCGAGCTCGAGCTCCCCAAAGTGCGTGAAGAAGTAAAGTCGCTGCTCCAGACTACAGAATTCGACTTGGCTTAAATCGGCCCTGAACGATCATCCATCGGCCAGATACGCATGTATCTTACCCATACCAGCATGGAGTTTTATAATCTGACCAAAGCTGCTGTCGACGGAAATTATGGTGGCCGAGATTCCATCTTTTTCGCCACCGGACCCAAGAAGAACAATAGGCTGAGAGCACAGATTCACATGGCGAATGAGGAGTTCGCAGCCTATATGCGGGTGAAGGCTGCAAAACGACGATTTTCACAGGATGATGATGAGGAGGCGAGCAGTGCATCGGAGCAGTCTGAGAATTCCAATGCAAGTTCTTCCAAGCATCAGCTACGCGTAACGAAGAAGCAAATGATGGATTGGGTGAAGAAGGTACGTAAATTTCATATCTAAGATCTATGCACTGACATTTGATCAGATATATCTCAACAGCCGCGGCCGCGAGCTCCCTGGAAGCTACAATCACGTTGTACTTTCCGAACTGTTCCACGAGCAATGCAGCCGATGGGGCGACGTTGCCAGAGAACACTTGGCGAGTGTGTTCTCTATTGTGGAAAAATTCGTCAGCGCGGCGGTAGGCCATGTCATCGCTGATGATTAGATCCGCAGCGCGGTCACACGTCGCGTCTGGCAAGCTCTCAACAATAGTCTTGAAAAAGCACATGAAGAGTTGCGCAACATACTGTCAGACGAACAGGCTTACCTAATCACCTACAACTACTACTACACAGACAACATCTAGAAAGCTTGTGAAGACGCTTCACGGAAAGGTCTGCAAGCCTTTATGGACTATGCAGTCGCGAGTGAGTGGAACGGGAAGTTGCACGTCAGTAATACGCCAGTGGATCTGACAAAACTTTGCTCTTCTCTGAAGAGTAGAGTGGTTGTGGATATGACAGAGCAAGCTTGCGAGGAGTCTCTTGCAGCATTGGTTGCTTACTACAAGGTGAGACCGCCTAACATGTCTCGATCTCGTGACAGACTGACTCCCATGTAGGTAGCAATGAAGACTTTTGTCGACAACGTCTGTCGTCAGGTCATTGAGCGCCATCTTATGGGAGACTTGGTGACGGCGTTCGATCCTGTCTACGTCGGTATGCGGACTGACGACGAGCTGCTTCAAATCGCAGCGGAATCTCAGTATGCGAGCGCTCATCGCAACGAATTACAGGCATTGAAAAGGGCATTTGAAGAGAGTCCTCAGGAACTCAGGGATTGAACCTCCGATTCTCAAGACAATAAGTAATGTTATCAACAAAAGTTCAAAAGACGAGTTCGGTACAACGAAACTGGGCATCGAGAGCAGATTATACTTGTAGCAGAACAGACTAAAGCTTATTGTTTAGGCAGCAGTTGCAGATCTACATCTTGAATATTACGCAAATACTAACGAACTTTAGCTGATAATAGCAGATCCTATAGTTCTAAAATTCACTCTTCTGACTTGTCAGCCTCCAGTAACAGCTGCATTTGGCAACAAACCAGTCTACGTGGCAACTCATCTTCGCCATCTCTAAGTACAGAAAACCCTCGATCCTGACCAACAGACCGCTCACGGCGCCACAGACCTCCCACCAGCGCCCTCACCCCCAGACATCCAGACACTCACCCCCCCCCTCCCCCCCCGGCCCCCACAGCCCGCACACGCTACTCTTCAGCCAGCCCGCCCCGAACGAAAAACAGAAACCCGCACTCGCTCCAGGCAGTGCAACAGCAAGCGCACCATCCGCGGCAGCATGCCCAAGCGCAGGCCCCACCGAGCTAGCCGAAAAGCACGCAACAGCCAACCGTGAAAGGCGCTGAACGCGTGCACATGGCACGGGGTCCCGAGGTGTTGGCTTGGGAGGAACAGATACGGCGTCTGGGTCTAAGCTGGGTGGCAGAGAAGATACTGTGGGAAGGGTGCGAGGGGAGGGGTTATTTAGGGAGGTGGGGCGCGTGGGCGGCTGCCTAAGGGTGTCCGGGTGGGTGGAAGTGTCGCTGGGCATCTGTATCACGTGACGGGTGAGTGGTGCACAGGGTGGTCATTGGTGATTGATTGGGATCTTCATTATTTTCATCATTCGCATCATTACTTCGTGTGGAGACTCTGTGTACCACCAAACCGCACACCCCTCAGCACACGGCGTGCGTCTTGTCGTGCTTGCCCTGCAGGCTGTGCTCCTCGTCGCCGTAGAGGTCCTGGGTGCTGACCTTGACGGCGGGCTGGTGCAGCGTGGTGCGGCGGCGCATCGCGAACTGGTGTCTGGGCGGGTTAGCGGGCGGCGGCAGCGCGGGGCGCGGACGTACTCCTTGTGCTCGTTGATCTTCTTTGCGTCGAGCTGGTCGAGCGTCTGCAGCGCGAGCTTGAAATCCGCGATCAGCGCGTCGCAGCGCGACTTGGTGAAGTCCTCGCGCACGACGACGCGCATCAGCTTCATCTTCTCCGAGTGCGGCGCCATTGTGTACGCCGGCACGACCCAGCCGCGTTCGCGCAGCTGGTGCGCGCTGGGACTGTTAGCACGGGCAACGCTGCTTTGGTAGTTGGGGGGGACTCACACGGCGAACTCGTCGTACTGCTTGCCCAGATCCTCGTCCAGCCGGCACGCAACCAGCGGCAGGCCCTCGCCCTTCCTCTGGCTCAGGATGATGAAGCCCAGGTTCTCGAGATTCGCGGCGAGGTAGTCGGCGATGCGGGTCAGGTTCAGCATGATGCGCCTGTATCCGCGCTTGCCGAGGCGGATCAGCTGGTAGTACTGGCCGATGATCTGGGACGCGCCGCGCGAGAAGTTGAGTGTGAAGGACGCCTGGTCGGCGCCGAGGTAGTTGATGTTGAAGATCAGCTCCTTGGGGAGGTACTTGGGATCGCGCCACACCACCCAGCCGACACCGGGGTACACGAGACCGTACTTGTGGCCCGACACGTTGATCGATGTGACCTTCTCTAGACGGAAGTCCCACAGCAGGCTGGGGTTGACAAAGGGCGCGACGAAGCCGCCCGACGCGGCGTCGACGTGGATGTTGCAGTCGATGTTGCGCTCGATGAGCAGGTCGTTGATCATCTTGGTGTCCTCGTACTCGCCAGTGTAGGTGGTTCCCAGGATGGTGCAGATGCCGATGGTGTTCTCGTCAACGAGGTCCACGGCTTCGGTAGGGTCGATCACGTAGCGGTCCTTGGTGCAGTAGACGTACTTCTCGTCGACATCGAAGTACCTGCATGCTTTCTACAGGAATTAGCATAGTCGGGGTCATGTGAGTACTACTGACCTCCCAGCAGACCTGCACGGCCGAGTTCATGATGAGGTTCGGGTTCTCGATGGACTTGCCCTCAGCCTTGCGCTTCTTCTGCCAAAGCTTCTTCATGGCGAGGACAGCCAGCTGCTACAGTCAGCTTCCGCTCGGCTTATTCATTGACGTCACTCACCATAATAGCCTCCGAGGAGCCGATGGTCGAGGTGCCGATTGTGTTCGCATCGTCGTGGGCCGGCGCATTGAACAGCCTGGCGATCATAGACACGCATCCTGCATCATCTCAGCACTATCATTCTGACTGGTCTCGCGCACGTACGGTTCTGAATATCGGCGCTGACGGGGTACTCTTCGTAGTCGATGAAGTTCTTGGAGAAGGCGTCACTATGTCGGTCAGCGCTGTCAGAAGGCATTGATGCAAGTCGTACACCATGAGCTCCTCGGCCTCTTTCTCCATGTACGTGGTGACAAAGGACGCCAGGTTGAGCGTCGGCGTGCCGTCAAGCGTGAGGTCGTCCTTGATCATACGATGTGCCACTGCCGCCGGCATCTCGCGCTCAGGCATCTCGTGGCGGGGCAAGTCCTCGCCGGCATACTTGCTGCCGTACACGGTGGCTGTGAAGTCATCCTGCTCTTCCTCCTCGGTGAGAGGGATTGTGTCAATGTTCGCGTACTGAGCCTTGATGGACTCGATCTCGCGGTCGGTCGAAACGCGGTTGACGTGCACCATGGCTGCGGTTGCAATTGGCGATCAGAAGAGAGGAATGGAGAAAAGCGAGCCGCAGAAAGCAGGTTGAGGCATTTAGCCCGGCGGGCCTCGTACTTTTATCCTGCGCTGCTGCACCACTTCGTCCCGCGCGCTGTACATATGCAGCTACCCCACTCTGCCACCACAGCTGCAGAGCACGCCGCGCGCGAGCTCCCGGCTCGTACCGGCTGCTGCTACGTGTCAGCGCGCATCGAGCATCGAGACTGCTTCGCTCTGCGTTCCCGTGCCAACGAATGCGATTGCGACGCCACAGCGCCCGAGACACGGTCTGTCGCGCGCTGAGTGAACGAGGACGTCATGGTGGGGTCGGCTAAGCATCTGCCAGAAGCTTGATCTCGTTTACGTTCAGCGGCGGCGCTAGCTCCGTCACCGCGGGGCCGCGCCTGGGCCAGGAACGCGTGGTGCTGTCCTCGAAGCGGCCATTGTCTACACGCTGATGCACCCAGTACAGGCAGCAGACCGCTTACGAGAACGAACTTCAGCTGAGCACCGAACTCACTGCAGCTGAGCACCAAACTCACTGCAGCTGAGCTCCAAACTCACTGCAGCGTTTGCATCGAGCTAGGGTCCAACTCCCACCAGGCCCGTCGGAGTGCGTATGAGACGTCTCCATTGGGCGATCTCGCAGACGCTGAATACCTGCAGGCTGCAGGTGAGATGGCGGCGCGGGCCTACCGTACCATACGTCAGCAGAGAGCCTCACCCCGGCGGACACCGGACACAGGCCCATCCAGCCCATCCAGACCACCCAGCCCATGCACCTCCACCAGAACCATGACGTCGATACGTGAGTGTATGTGAGTGAGTGAGTGAGTTTGTGTGTGTATTACTGCAGTAAAATCCAAGCCCACGTGTGCGACGTCCCAGCATTAACCGCAGACGCTCCCGACCGTAACCTCCCCCATGCTGTGCAGCGCTGATGCCATGCCGTGTACGTACCAAGTACTGTACTGTAACTGAACTGTGCAGCGCCGTCCCGGTGAACCCTCTGCCCCGCCGTTGGAAATGCACAAAACCCGCCAGTTTGCAAGGAAAGACATGATGGAGACTAAAGGAAACGCTAAGGTCGAATCGATACGAATCGTGACAGGTCATGTTCTGCAACATAGGGAACCGTAGCTGCGCCGGCTGTGTCTTGCTCCTCTTTCTTTTTAGACACTGTTTGGGACACCTCCGTCTAGGTGATTAGATGATATTCGCGATACTAATGCGACTCGCATTCGACGGCGCGGGACTGGGCAGCGGCGCAGGCTTGGGCGGCGACAAATCATTCGGCCCTAGCTGCACCCTCTTCACAGGGTTATGCGGCGGCGGATAGTACGGCACAGGCTGCGCAGACCGCGGCCGCGCCTCGTCGACCAGCATCCGCACCAGCCGCTCCACCGCGCTCCAGCCGTCCCACTCGGCGGGCACGTCGCGCATCGGCTGGTCCTGACCGCGCCGCGCCGCCGCCGCCGCGGACACTGGGGTCAGCTCGGCGCCCGTCCACGCCCATCCCTCGGCGCCCTGCAGGTCGCCGCTGACGTACGCGAGCAGCTCCTCGTCGTGCTCGGGCAGCGGCGCGCGGTGCACAGTGCGCGAGCGCTCCACCAGCCGGTCCAGCACGAAGACGAGGTGCGCGCCGCACGCTGCACCGAGGGGGCGCGCGGGGCCGACGGCGCTGAGCATGTGCGTGCACATCAGGGCCGCGTCGTAGTCGCTGCGGAAGCACAGCAGCAGGATGCAGCGCCAGAGGTGCAGACACGCGGCGTTGCTGGCGAGGGGCGCCACGCGCGCCGGCCACGGCTTGTCGAGATCGGGTTTCGGCGGCGAGTGCAGGGCGCGCGAGATGTACTTGGCCGTCTCCTGGGCGATGGCGGCGCATTGACGCAGGGCCTCGCGGCGCTCGGTGGCGTGGCATGCGGGCGAGAGGTTGCGTCTGTAGAGGTGGAATTGGGCAGAGAGGAGGGCGAAGAGGGGCGGGAGGGCGGCGGTTTCGAGCGGGGCGGTGGAGAGAGGCTGATACGCTTCTGGCAGCTGCTGGAGGCGCGAGCGGAACTGTACGTCGAAGCTCTGCAGGGTCTGGGGGCTCATGGTGCCGGCTTTCATCGCTTGGTACAGCGGTGCGTACATGCGGGTGATTTGTATTACGGCGAGGGAACCGGTGAAGGGCGCCGTGTTGGCGTGCGTCCGGAAGAAACCCTGGGGTTGGACGTAGCGGTCGTCGGCGGGCGAGGGGAGGGAGATATCGCAGTCGTTGTCGTTGATCAGCATGGGCTTGTTCGCTTCAAACGACGTCGTTCTGCAGGCGTCAGTCATGTCTCCTAAAGCATAGCAAACACATACCTGTCTCGCGAGTAGATGGCCCACCACAGCCTGCGCCGTATCTCACCATCAACAACAGGCCACGACTCTGTCTCCGTGTTGAAGCCCAGTTCTTGGGCAATTCTCACCGCATTCGACAACCACAGCGACCCTACAGCCCGCATATTGCTCTCCGCAGCGGATATGCTCAACAGCAACGCCACCTGCGCATGCGCCATCGTCAGGTCTTGCGGCCAGGGCGTCAGCGCCTGCGCCGCGATGTCAAAGTACGGTACCCCTCTGTTCGATGAGCCGGATGGCCCCGTCTTCTCCAAGCAGCCGCACGCCAGGACCGCGAAGAACAGGCCGATCCACTCGCGCGTCATGCCGTGGAAGCTGCGCGCCGTGTACACCTCATCGACCTGCTGCGTGAACGTCGGCCAGTGCAGCGCGGGGTACCAGTAGTGCACGTGGTTCAGATACGACCGGGAGAGATGCGCAAAGTCTGCCCGTGGTGGGATGTCAGGGAGTGCCGAACCGTCCTCGAGCGGGGTGCTGGCGCGGACGTGCGGCGTGTCGAAGATGCCCTGGGAGTAGGTTTGGATGTTCCGTCGCACATGGTCGAAGTCGCGCATGACCGGCGCGGCGAGTTTGTGCCGCAGTGCAGGAGGTCCAAAGGGGTCTGACAGCCGACGTTTGGGTTCTGCGCGCTCTGGGAGGACATCATCTTTGGGCAGCGATTTCGTGCGCAGCTGTGAGTTTACTTGTGTCAACTCGGCGATCTGGCTCTGCAGGTCCTGGACTTGTCTACGAGGGATCAGCATGCGGCACCACGACCGAGGCAGCGCGCTTACTTGATCGAGGACATGCGTCTGTTTGTCTCCTTTGTGAACTGGCACTTGTGGTTTCTGCTTGAGCACTCGGAGCATGCCGATGTTTCTGTGGCGTCGCACTGTGAGAACAGTCAGCATCCGGACAGCGACGTGCGAAGTAGCAACGGCACGCACAGCGTCCCTGTAATGTCACAGCTAGAGGAGTTGATCACTGTCGCAACAACGCACAACGACGTGAAGACTCCTGCCCCCGCGCACTCAGCTCCCTCTCGCAGCACCCCACTCCAGGTGGCTTACCTTGACTTTCCGCTCCCGGCAGGCATCGCACGACGGATCCTTCCTTCGCTGCCGGTACGCTCGCTTCTGAGCATTCAAGTTGGCCGACGAGATCTGCGACGACGAGATGCCGAAGCTCGGCGTGTCATGGCTCTGCATCTCGGATAGACTGCCGGAGGCAGTGCTGGAGGCTGCCGAGTGAGAATAGGAGTTGGCAGCGTAGCCGGGAGACCTCGCTTCGCCCTGGGCCATGGACGGGGCGGTCAAGGTTGTGGTGCGGATAGACGAAGGCATGTGAGCGAATGGGTTGGCCGGCGGAATCATAGCCTGTGGAGATCCTCCAGACGAGCCTGGCGGCGAGTGGTGCATGGCGTAGACGAGCGGCGTACCCACGTGTGTCGGTGAGAACTATGTTGAACGAGAAAATCAGGCCACGGCGAAAGGGCCCGGGGCGTCCAGGCAAGATAATTCTGCTGTGGGGGAGCAGACTGCTTCTCGGAAGCAGCCGAACACGACAAGGTCGGGACCCAAACCCAACAGGATGGGCAAAGCGGGAGGGCGATGTAAAGGAGACGACCAATGGAAACTGACTGCTTAGTCCATGGCGGTGGCCAGACCTGGAGGGAGGGTGTGACGGGACTGAGGTGAGGAATGGCCGGGCTGACAGGAGTGGGCTGCTAGACTGGAATGGGAGCTCCCGTCTTGCAGTACTACCAGTAGAAGCTTTCAGAATCGCTGGAGCGCGCCTGAGTCGGGTGCTCTGTGTCGCTGCAAGCTCAGGCTGAGCCAAGCAGCCTCGGAAAGCGCCGCCGAAGAAAGACGAGAGAAGCAAATCTAGCGGAGCACGGTGCGAGTCGTGAGACGACTGCCCGCGGCTGGCTGGAATGAGTGATAGTCTGTTTGATGGCAGGGGCCCGAGTGGATGCGAGAGAGCGGACAGCCTCCGGTGATGAGCCGCTAGGAGGTCACTGACAGTGGAGGGCAGGGACCGTGTGTGAAGCGAGCAGTGACGTTGCGCGGTGAACCAAGTCCCGAGGTGTAGAGAGGCATTAGCACTCTGTAAGACCATACAAGCATAGGCCTAGCCGCCACCTTACCTATCAGCGGCGGGACAGCGCTCGAGTAATGCACACTGGCGAGCTTGCCTGTACCGCGGCACGTGTCACTTTGCGGTAGCAGCTCGTTTGGGTAAGGAACCAACGTCCCCGTTCACGGTGAAAGCGCCTCCGGCATGCACGGTACTGGGGTAGAAAATTTTCAGTTAGACTTGTCGAAATGAAATAAGTACTGCCCATGCACGCAGCGACCGGTACTGCCACAGGCGGATAAATCCTGGCGGGTAGGTAGCGCCCCAGGCATCGCACAAATGATCGCCCCGTCAGTCGGGCGGCCGCTGCTGTCATGGCCGCCGTACCACATGGTTCACGGTTGTCAGACGCGGGTACGGACAAGCTGCCCAGGTGCGGCTCCTGGTGGTGATGCGTATGCGAAGCGAGCAGTCTCATGATGTGGTGGGCGTCCGGAAGTTGATCCGAAGTGCTAGCAGAAACGTTACAGGAACGTTTCTCGGCTCTGGGCCAGTCGTCAACGACTGCCCCTTGGGGATGGCTCGCTGGCCGAATGACGGCCACGGGCGTTCGTGGGACTGCCAAATCACAAGCTGTCAGGGAACGTGGTGACGGGTGGCCGCACGCTACGCTGCAAGTCGCAGGTTTTCTCGTGGCCGGGGCGAGAGCACACGGCTAGAAGCGCAGCACGAGGTCTAGTCGGCGGCGGGCCAGACGCAAGGCGGTCGCTTCTCGCCATGAGCAAGGGCAGCCTCCGTCATGGTGGAGCGGTGCCGAACACGACAGGCCAGTGAGCCCGCGCGGGCACGACTGCGCAGGCAGTGCCAGTCGCCTGCGGCCTGCGGCCTGTGGCCTGCGAGCTGCTCGGCGCACTGCGGCCGACTGCCGCTCATACACCGCAGAGCGGCGTTGCTGCCGTCGGGCGACTTTGCTGCAACAGGGCGCGATGGGGATCTCAGGATTAGGTACTCGCCAAACGGCGGACACTTGCTCATCTCCGGTAGGGCCCACGCGAGTTCGGGCACCGTTGGAGCGACCCCTGCGTCTGCGCCACTATCTGGTGTGGCAGTGGCTCGTAATTGCTCTATCTGGTGTGGCACTGCCTATCTGGTGTGGCACGCTTCCCCACGTTGCAGCGCCGCAACGCGTGTCCACACCCGCCCCGGGAGCCCCACCGCAGCGGCAAACACCACGCAGAATTGCGCTCGTCGGGCGACGGTGCTCCTGCTCCTGCGCCTGCGCCTACGCCTACGCCTGCACTTGCTGCGCTGCTGCTGGGCGCGAGGATGCCGAGGTGCCCGCCGGCCAGGTCGACGCAGAACGCAACTGCCGGCGCCGTCGAGCTCTAGACCGCCTGGCCTGTCTCGCCCCTTGGCTCGCAAGCAGCCGAGAGTCGCGGGACGCAGCCCTTTTCAGACGTCGCCGGTCCAAGGCGTCTGGCAGCCACGCGCGGCAAAGGCAGCGCGATCAGCAGGAGGAGCATCCCGGGGAGCGCTGCGACTAGACGTCTGTAACGTCGGTTGCGTGAATGCGATCTGTCCGTGCAGATACGATGGATCAGCGCGAATGGTCTGACATGTCCATGCGTTGATGCCCGCCGGCGCGTGTCGTGGCCTGTCGCTGCGGCGCTCGCTTGTCGAGGCCCGCCGCTCGAGGGCACAGCGCAGCCGGCGCTGCCGTCAAGTATTGATTCGACGCTGTGCCCGCCGCTGCACGACACGGCGGCCAGCGACACGGCTGGCGATCGGCACCGCTCACCTGATTGCGTGGGCGGAAGCTGCCGACCCGCGCCCGGGCTGCAGCCGATGCGATGGGATTTTGCAGAACTGACCCAGGGCCTGGTGTTTTCCCACTCCGCTGTGGCACTTGGCGCACCGGCCGCCAGCCCGAACAGGCCTTCTGATCAGCCCTCCGATAAGGCGCCGCCGCCGAGGACCGCGCTCCTGCGCCCGTCATTCGCCGCCGATCTGCACGGTGCATCAGCTCGCCACGAGGTGACGAGCGCCTGTCCCCAACCAGCCTGATGGTGCGAGCGCTGCGAGGCCGGTGTGCGGGCGGACCTGCGGAAAGTCCGAAATGAAAAGCTGCCGTGACGCCGGTGGCGCCCAGAACTCCAACTGCAGCGCCTTGAGCCGCCGCCAGCAAGGCTTGCGCTCTTCAGGAAACTTCCGCGTCGAGCGGTGAGCCCTTCCACGCGCGTTCCAGAGGCTTTCCTGTTACAGCCGGGCGAGTCAGCCGCCGCACGTGAGTCTGCGCCCGTGTCATGGTACAACACAGCGACACGTTTCTTCCACTCTGGCGGTGCGATGCCGACGTGAGGCGTCGACCAACCTTAACTCGACCTCGCCGGGCACGGCAACGTTCAAAGAAGCCAATCGAGGTTGCCCGAAGTGATCTGCGAGTGGGACAACGCTTATTATTAATGGTCGTCGCTTAACATGCCTGCTGCAGATGTGGGTAAGTATTTACCCCTCCGAACACGTAAGATTGCGTGCCTATCACACTCACTGCGCAGACGTGCTCAACCACAGTTTCAAGTTGCGTCTTTTGATTGCTCCAGCAGCCCAGACTACCATGCATGGAACATGCAGTTCATCCCTCCACTACCTATATGTAGCTGCAGGGTCTTGGCGGAATCGTAAGGCGTGGGCGGAGCATCTCTCAGCGGAGGCCCAATATAAGCCCAAAAGCATTGCGCATGCAGGTACCAAGAAGGCAATTTCATTCTCACGCAACGCATTTGCGGGCACTCGGGCAGCTTTCCGCAAGGGGATTTTAGTTACAAAAAACGGTGTGGAGTCGCAGCAGGACGCCGATAGACACCCAGATAGGGTCTCACATGGAGGCACTGAGCAACAACAGCATGTCGACACAGACAATCAGATCGGGTTTCACAGGTAGGCACTGAGCAACAACACCACGTTGTGGAGCAACGACAGCATGCTTTCACAGACAGCTATGCAACTTTTCGCTGTAGGCACTGAGGCATGACTTCAGGATCTGGAGTAATAGTAGCACGTTGACAGACACCCAGATAGGGTCTCACATGGGGGCACTAAGCAATGATACCACGTTCTGGAGTAACAACGCCACGTTGTCGAGTCACAGCAGCACGTCGACACACAACCAGATCAGGCTCACAGGTAGCCACTGAGCAACAACAACAACAGCAGCACCATGTTACAGAGCTACAGCAGCGCGTTGACGCAGACATCCAGATAGGATCTCACATGTAGGCACTGAGCAGGATCTCACAGGTAAGCACTGAGCAACGACGTCGTAGAGCCACAACAGCGCGCTTTCAGACACCTACACATCATTTCGTAGGCACTGAGACATCAGTCCAAGATCTGCAGCAACAGGAGCACGCCCACCCGACACCCAGACAGCACCCCGCAAGCAGGTACCGGGCAACACCACCACGCTCTACAACACCCGCAGCACCCCCCTCATTCCTCCCCTCGAACCCAACACCTACAACTTCTCCAGCCCGCCCGCCGCCAACATCCGCCCCCCATCCAACACCACCGTCCCGCCATTAACATGCGCGCCCGCACGACTGGCCAGAAACACCACGGCGCCCGCGACATCCTCCGGGCGGCCGGTGCGCCCATTGGGGCTCTGTTTGCCGAGCGCGGCCTCGCCGCCCTGCGCGGCCATCATGCCGGCCGCCATGCGGCTCTGGAAGAAGCCGGGTGCGATGCTGTTGACCAGCACGTGCCGGGGCCCGAGTTCCACGGCCAGGTTGCGCGCCAGGTGCAGCGCGGCGGCTTTCGAGGCCGCGTAGGCGGGCGCGCCCATGGCGCCTGTCGAGCCGACGCCGATGCCGGCCACCGACGCGGTGATGATGATGCGCGAGGGGGAGGTGGGTGAGGCGTGTTTTGTGAGCAGCGGGGTGAATCTGCGCGGGTGTTAGGTGGGTAGGCGGTTGGCGGAGAGGAACGGCGACGTACTTCTGGATGGTGAAGAACACGCCCTTGGCGTTCAAATCGACGACCTTATCCCAGCCATTCTTCTCATCCACGTCCTCAAAGCGGCTCCCCCACGTAGCGCCCGCGTTGGCGCACAGGATATCGATGTGGGGCGTGAGCTTCTGGACCTCAGCGACGAGGCGCTCGATGTCCGCGACGCGCGAGCAGTCCGCCGCGATGCCGACGGCGCGCGCGCCCGGGGCGAGGTTCGGGAGCGCGTTGAGCGCGGCGGCGGCGTCGGCGCAGGCGTCTGCTTTGCGCGACGTGATGATCACGAGTGAACACCCCGCTTGCAGGAGCCCCGACGCCGCGTGTAGACCTAGTCCTCGCGAGCCGCCGGTTACGAGCGCGACTTTGGTGTCTAGGCGGAAGAGCGAGGGGAAGGAGGGGATGTCGACGTCGGCGGTTGCTGAGGGGGAGGCGGGCATGGTTGTGTTGTGTTTGGGGGGGGGGGGGGGGGTGGTTTGGGGGCGGCAGTGGTGTGAGATATGGGGGTGGGGCTATCTCCAAGGTTGGGTATACGAGTGCACCGTGTTCAATGCGTGATGTGAGAGATACGTGATGTGCTGCTCAACTCAATGCTCGACTCTCGAGCTGCCTCGGTGGTCGCGTCGCGGTGGACCTCGGTCCATGACCCATACAGTACGAAGCGGCTGCACTAGCTCACAGCGGTATCGCGTAGAAGTACCGTTGGAAGTCCCGTATGTCGTAGCGCGTACATAGGTACCGGTAGTAACGACGGCACAGGGCAGGGGCCAGGCGCAGTCCGCCGGATGCGAAACACGGTTCTGTGTCACTGAGTAAGAGAAAAAGCATCGTGGGTACCTATTTGTGTGGTGGTATTTGGCCGGCACCGAGGGCCCACCTGGGTACTCGCACCTGTCACTCGCACCTGTCACTCGCACCTGTCACTGCCCCGATTTGGATTCTTGTTGCGAATACCTAGTCACCGTCTTCTCGGAAGAAGATGT
Organism: Boeremia lycopersici; assembly: GCA_022609225.1. Lineage (NCBI taxonomy): Eukaryota > Fungi > Ascomycota > Dothideomycetes > Pleosporales > Didymellaceae > Boeremia > Boeremia lycopersici. The sequence goes on from JAGKPY010000024.1 coordinate 138,159, forward strand.
GGAGACTATATGCTGTGTGATGGCTGCAGGGACAAGTGGTGGCCAGTAGAGTAGCTTTCATTCACAATGGCTGTCACCTGTATTGCATGCCAGATATGTTTAGCACGTCACCTGTCATCTGTCACGTGCCATACGTGCCGTGATGCAGTGAGTGGACGCCGTGGACGCCGGGTGGAGCGGCTCTCGGCTCCACCTGCCTCGTCCTAGCGCATACCTCCTCGACGGGCAGCACCACGCACCACGGCTCCCACGCCAACATGTCGGGCTCGCCGCACTCGAGCGCAACCGACGACGACGCGGGCGCCAGCGACGCGCCGCACGTCGAGGCGCTGTTCCTCATCAAGTTCGACCAGAAAATCGGGTGCGTTGTCGCAACCCCCAGCGCCGCTGGGCGCCGCTGACTGCCGCAGCTACACCATCGCATGGAAGCGGACGGCCGCACCCACGACCGACCTCGATGGCGTCGAGTACAAGGCGCTCCCGTCCGGCCTGCACACGGTGGAACGCGACCTGGTGTACTTTACGCACGCGGGCTTCGCGGGCCTGAGCGCATTCGCGCGCGGCGCGGGCAGCGAGGCCGAGCGGCACGCCAACTTTGTGTCTGTCGGGATATTGGTGCGGCGCGAGGGCCAGGCCGGGCGGCTGGGGCGCGGGTGGTTGCTGGCGGGGCGGCTGGAGGCGCTGGCGGCGCTGGCGGCGGCGCTGGCGGGCGAGCAGTCGACGGCGCCGCTGGACGAGTTCTGGGCAGACCAGACGGGCGCGGTGGACAGGCAGGGCGGGAAGGGCGTCAGTCGTGACCGCGCGATTTCGACGGCGACCAAGGTGCCCACGGACGACGAGCGGCTGCCCGAGTACCACCCGGCGCTGGCGATTCTGCAGTACCTGGAGCTGTTTGGGCCGCTGGTGTTCCGGCTGCAGCAGGCGGCGTTGCTGCGGAAGCGGATTCTGTTTGTGGCGAGTCCGCCGGTGCGGGCGACGTGCGAGTTTGGTGAGTCGATGCGCTGTGTTGCGCGGCGTTGCTAACCCGCCAGTGTACAATCTGTCGGTGCTCTCGAGCATCTCCCCGCGCGACGCCGAGCATCTTGCGCCGGGCACCGAGGACCTGCTGCGGCTGCCGTCGCTGTTTTCCATCGGCGTGCACGACATCCCGTATCTCGAGCAGCTGCGCAACCCCAAGGGCGACCACACGCCGGCACACGGCGCGGCCGAGGGCTGGGCCGCGTGCACCACGGACGAGATCATCGCAACCAAGCCACAACTCTACGACATCATTGTCGAGATCGCGCACAGCGACAAGGCCGAGCACGGGCGCTGGCCGAAGCTGCGCACCAGCGCGGGCGACGCGATCAAAGCCAGCCAGCGCGACGTGGCGCGGTTCAAGGTGCTGCACCGCGAGCTGTGGAAGCACCGGCAGCAGGCCACGGAGACGTTCCACGACGAAGACGAGCAGAACGACGACGCGGCGCCGCTCATCTCGCATGACGAAATCGACGCCAAGCGCGCCGACGACGACTTCAACGAGGCCTACGACGACTCGGCCGTCGAGCCCACGACGTGGTCGCGGCTCGCGTACCAGGGCTTCATGTGGTGGGCCAGCGCGGGCGAGCGCGACGCCTACACGACGGCCGAGCGCGACCTGGACCGCGAGCTCGTCGGCGACATGGCGGCGTACGAGGACTCGGTCGAGACGGCCGTCATCGCCTACTTCCACCGCCAGTCGTCGCTGACCATCCAGGTGCTGGCGCAGCTGGTGGAGAGCGAGCACGAGCACGACGACGACGACGACGACGGCGACGCGCTGTGGATCGACCGCGACGACCTCGGGCGCATGGGGCTGGATACGTGGAGCGAGGCGGACCGCGCGTACGTGCACGAGTTTGGCAGCCTGTATTTTGCGCGGCGCGTCGAGATCAGAGGCAACGAGGTCGACTGCTGCGGGCTGCGAGTGCCGCTGCTGTAATAAAAGTACAGTCACAGCGCCTGTCCATTCATCGCCTGTCCAAAAATGTACAGTCACAGCGCCTGCTTCCATCACTGCCATTCATCGCTTGTCTGCGCCAATCGCACGACGCTCGTTTCGCGGCGCGCCGATGTCGCAGCCCCGCATTCTTTGAAATTCGCGCGCCCCGCATCGCCATAGCTGCGCGCATGTCGGCGGCTTTACCTCGCACGACAATTTCTTGCGATGAATCACGCATGACTCTTAACAACCCTCTTCGTATATACCCGTTGATCTTTCGTTTATCCCCGTTGACCTTCAACGCGCCGCCAGTCACTTTTCTGTGACTGAACATATCCCCGTCGACCCTTCTTTTCTCTTAATTCGCCGCCAGTCACTTGCTGTGACTGATTGTCTGCTCATACCACCACACACGCCAATTGGCAATAATACACAACATGCCGATGCTCGCGGAGCCGTGGAAGAAATACAAGGCCTTCAAGCCGCTGAACCTGCCCGACCGCCAATGGCCCAGCAAGACGATTGAGAAGCCGCCGCGCTGGCTGTCGACGGACCTGCGCGACGGCAACCAGAGTCTGGTCGACCCCATGGTCTGTCTATCCGCCCGGCCCGCGACATGCACTGACTCCCGCAGGACGGCGAGCAGAAGTGGATGTACTTCCAGATGCTCACCCGGCTCGGCTACAAGGAGATTGAGGTCTCGTTCCCGTCGGCCTCGCAGACCGACTTCGACTTTACACAGCGCCTCGTCAAGACGCCCGGCATCGTGCCCGACGACGTGTGGCTGCAGGTGCTGTCGCCGTGCCGCAAGGAGCTGATCCGCCGCACCGTCGACTCGCTCAAGGGCGCCAACAAGGCCATCCTGCACCTGTACCTCGCCACCAGCCCGTGCTTCCAGCAGATTGTCTTCAACATGAAGGACGCCGACACCCTCGCCCTCGCCGTCGAGTGCACCAAGTACGCCCGCTCCATCACAAAGGACGACCCGGAGCAGGCCGGCACCCGCTGGAACTACGAGTTCTCGCCCGAGTGCTTCTCCGACTCGAAGCCCGAGTTTGCGCTGCAGGTGTGCGAGGCCGTCAAGGCGGCGTGGGAGCCCACGGCCGAGGACCCCATCATCTTCAACCTGCCCGCCACCGTCGAGGTCGCCACGCCCAACGTCTACGCCGACCAGATCGAGTTCTTCTGCCGCAACATCTCCGAGCGCGGGAAGGTGTCTGTGTCGCTGCACCCGCACAACGACCGTGGGTGCGCCGTGGCCGCCGCCGAGCTCGCGCAGATGGCCGGCGCCGACCGCGTCGAGGGCACGCTGTTCGGCAACGGCGAGCGCACCGGCAACGTCGACCTCGTCACCCTCGGCCTCAACCTGTACACCCAGGGCATCCACCCCAACATCGACTTCTCCGACCTCAAGTCCATCATCGACATGGTCGAGACCTGCAACAAGATCCCCATCCACCCGCGCGCCCCCTACGGCGGCCAGCTCGTCGTCTGCGCCTTCTCCGGCTCCCACCAGGACGCCATCAAAAAGGGCTTCCAGAAGCGCAAACAAGACGGCGCCACAAACGACTCCCCCTGGCAAATCCCCTACCTCCCCCTCGACCCCCAGGACATCGGCCGCACCTACGAGGCCATCATCCGCGTCAACTCGCAGTCCGGCAAGGGCGGCGTGGCCTGGATCATCCAGCGCCAACTCGAGCTCGACCTGCCACGCGGCCTTCAAATCGCCTTCTCAAAGATCGTGCAGCGTGAGACCGACAACCTGGGGCGCGAGCTACTCCCTTCGGAAATCACGACCCTCTTCGAAGACGCGTACCACCTACGCCGCAACCCGCGCTTCGCCCTGATCGACTACGACATCCGGGCGGACCGCAGCGCGACCCCGGAGGCCCCCGTGCCCGGCAAAACCCACAAGACGTCCAACCTGCGCCGCGTGTTCCGCGGCGTGCTCGACATCGACGGCGCCGAGCACGCCATCTCGGGCCGCGGCAACGGCGCCATCAGCTCGCTCGCCGACGCCCTGCGCGGCCTCGGCATCGAGCTCGACGTCGTCGACTACACCGAGCACACGATCGGGTCCAACAAGGACGCCAAGGCCGCCACGTACATTGGGTGCGTCGTCGCGGGGGGGAGTGAGAAGGTGTGGGGCGTGGGTGTGCACCACGATGTCGTGCAGGCGAGTCTTATTGCGCTGCTGAGCGCGGCCAGCTCGGTATGGGTCCATGATAAAGACGCGATTTGGACACAGCGCTAATGTGGGGTGTAGTTTCTGGCCAGTCGGCCGGGGACGCCGGTGCCGTTTCGGCCGCGGGTTGAGGGGGCGGGGGCGCCGGGGAGTCCGTTGAGCGAGGTTGCGGCGGCGCGGGGGGAGGGGCAGGACGGGAAGGAGGGGAAAAGCGGGAATGTGGTGGATCGGCTTGAGGCGATGGTTGGGGGCGAGCAGGCGGACGTGGAGAGCGCGGGGGTGTGAGGGCCACAGCATCGCCTGACATTTCGCGGCACGGGAGTTTCAAAGTTGTATAGCTCGAATCTACATTCTGCGCCTCACCGCCACTGGTCCTGCGCGCGCCGCTTCAGCACCAGCACGCTGTCGTCAAACGCACTGAACCGCCGGATCGCCACCACCTCCAGCCCCGCCTGGTCCACCAGCCAGCGCCAGTGGGCCTCGCGCCGCTCCTGCGCGTCGAACATGGCCTTCATCGCCAGGCTGAGCGCGGCCGTGTACTCGGTGCCCGGGGACCCGGCGCCGGGCTTGGCGTCGGGCAGTACCTTGTCGTCGACGTACAGGCGGCTGGCCGGGTTGAGCAGCGCCGGGAGGTGCATCTGCAGGATGTGGATGCAGGTGGCGTCGGGGTAGTTGTGCAGGATCTGGCGGAGGTAGTAGGCGCGGGCGTCTGGGGGGGGGGTTAGTGGGGTTATTTGGACAGGGGGAGGGGGGCGTACTGCGGACGGGCTGCTCGGTCAGGAAGTCGTGCGGCATCTTCTCCATGCCGGGGACGTCCAGGGCGGTCGCGAGCACGGCGGGCCGGTCCTGCAGGATCACGCGGCCGGGCAGCGAGGGGAAGGCTCTGCGCAGCGCCGCGCACTGCGAGCCGTTGCCGCCGCCGACGTCGACGAAGAGGATGTCGTCTGCGGTAGCGGCGGGGGCGACTTCGGTCGCGAACGGCACGGCGTCGAGCCAGGTGGGCAGGCTGGCGAACTGGGCCTCCATGAAGCGGTGGAACGCGCCCTGCTGGACGGGGTGGGTTTCCATCCACGTGTAGAAGTCGTGGTCGGTGTGCTGGCCCGTCTGGAAGGCGGTTGTGTCGCCCGCAGGCGTCCCGAGGACCTGGTTCAGGGCCAGAAAGGCGGGGGCGCAGTTGTCATGGCTGCACGGGGTTAGCACAGCGTGATGGAAGTGTGTGCGGTGGAGGCGACGGACAAGTGCGTGACGGCGTCATTGAAGAGGGGCACGAGCAGCATGTGTGTCAGGGGCGTGGCCGTGTACAACCCCGGGCGCGCTTCCGCGGCCATGCCCTGCGTGCAGAGATAGTCGAGGACCGACTCGAGGACGCCCTTGGGCAGCCCCGTGGCTTCGGCGAGGCTTTCGAGCTGTGCGCCGTCATCGCTCTTCGCCAGCGCGCTGAAGATGCCCCGGTCCTGTCCTATGCGTGCGGTAACCAGCGGAAGCGGCTGCATGTGTCAGCCGGTGTCACAGCGGCGCATCCCCATCACTCACGCCATACACCAAACGCTGCATGGTTTCGAACGGCTCCTCCACTGCGGTCGCCGCTTGGCGCGCCAGCTTCTGGAAGTCACGTTTCTGGGCATCGTCGGCGAAGTAGGATTTGGGATCCGCCGCGAGGAGCTGCAGCTGCTCAATCAGCGCCTGGGGATTCGGTTGCGACGTCATCTTCGAGGTTGCGCAAGAGGTCAGGCCAGGAGCTCGGGTGCGTCTGGGAGACGTGGGGATTCCCTGGAATAGTACGCGGGAGGCCCCATTCGTGCTATCGCTCCAATGAGCAAGGCGTCGCCTGCATCAGGATGCTTTCGGCTGTGCGACCCGTCCATGATCCCAACACCTGTACCACGCGGATGCAGCTATCCGGCCGAAATAAGGCGTTTATGCTCGTGATGAACCGTCACAGCGGGTCAGCTCGTGTCGCACCCCAGCGGCAAAGACCAGGCAAAACCCAGCGCGCGCCGCGAGCGCACACTTCAACCTCCACATCACTTGACTCATGGCTGCCGGCTGAAGTTGGCCAGTGGAGACGATGAACCGCGTTAGTCAACGGGATGGCCCGGTTCCCGACCGCGGGCCCGCCCTTATCCTCATGATGTGGGTTCTCACCGCGCTGTCGCTGGTGACGGTCATTCTGCGCTTTTACTTTCGCGCGCGCCGCGCCCAGATCGGATGGGACGACATCTTCATGGGAGCGACTTGGGTATGTGGCGCGGCTGTTTGGTGCGACAATGCTGACGACCCGAGGCGTGCTTCGTGGGCTGGTCCACCGTGCTGACGCTGTACGCGAATCGAGGAGGCTGCCAGCACATCTGGGATGTGCAGGAGCGCGGCATGGACAACCTGACAAGAGTGATTCTGCTGAACTGGTCGTCGCAGATCTTCGGCATCATGGGCGTCGCGTCGGGGAAGATCTCCATCTCGGCCCTGCTCCTGCACATCATGCGGGACGGCGGCTGGAAGTGGCAGCGCATCTACATCTGGACCGTCACTGTCGTCCTGACGAGCTGTGTCGCCGTCGCGTGCTCGCTGCTCACGTTCCTGCAATGCAGTCCGCCGAGCCGTCTCTGGGACCTGCGGGTTGAGGGAACGTGCATGGATCCAGAGGTCATGGCCGGCTTTGGCATCTTCACTGGCTGTGAGTCCGTCCTGATTGTCTTGATACCAATGTCTCACATTCCCAGCGTTCTTTACCTTCGCCGATGCCAGTCTCGCCATCATACCGCTCAGCATCTTCTCGCGGCTGCGCATCAGCATGCTGCAGCGCATCCAGCTGTGCATCGTCTTCGGCCTGAACATCCTCACGTCGATCTGCTCGGGCATCAAGACCCAGTACTTAGCCGAGCTTGGCAATCGCACCGACCAGACGTGGGCGACATACGACATCTTTGCATGGGTCACCGCCGAGCTCTTCCTCTTGGTCGTGTGCGGCACAGTGCCGACTCTGTACCCGCTTCTCCGCGCCATACAGACGGTGCTTGCATTTGTCAGGAACCTAGTGGCGCGGCGCCCAACATCAGGCGAAGAGCCGTTGACACAGCACGACGAGGTGCTGACGGTGGGAAAGATCAGGATGCGGATGCAGAGAGAGATGACGGAGATATCGTCAGAGGGGAGTAGGAGCGAGGCCCAGCCGAATCATAACGATGGGGAATGGCGGGTGCGGACAAGAGTACAACGGTGACGTTGGCGTTGTGCATGGAAGCACTGCATTGCACCCCGAGGCTTGAAAAATTGAGTGGAAGGCGGTAATTACAATGCAACGATAAGTGATGTAAGGCAGAAAGGGGCCGTAGAGGGCCCGTCAAGGAATATGAGAGTCATAGTGCAGCCAGACAGACCGAAGATGCGAAGCTATGGTTGAATGAGGTTGTGACACGAAAGTCCTTGTCAATGCTCATAATGGCTGTTCAGTAGGAAATTCAATGGCAGTTTCGACGAGGGAAGATTTGGATTGCAGTGAAGAGAGGTGACGGTTAAGATGCGAAAAGACGAACAATGGCAGTGATGACTAACGAATGAGGGGTAGCGACATGAACACACATAAACTGACTGAGGAATTGACATAGCAGATGGGATTCAGTCGATGGACTGACGGGTGAGTGCGCTGAAGATAAGAAAGACGGCAAACGCTAGCCACCTAGCGCACGCGCTTTGCTGTGTCTGCAGCTGCAATCGCCGCCGGCCCTTTTCCGTTGTGCACAGTCCCACACCCTCACACAGACTATAGTATAAAAACATCTGAAATTGGGAATATACCCTATCGCACTATCTACGCCAGCAAATGCAACACAACACCGCTTTTCACAGCAACAACACCCCCTTACTGCAACATCCCCTCCAAATCCTCGCCCAGAATCTCCTCCACCGACGAGATCCACCTCTGCGTCTCGCGCTCCACCAACTCGTCATCGTCCTCCCGCAGCTCGCTAATAAACGGCAGCATCTCGGGCAGCAAGCCCAGCCACTCCTCGCCCAACCGCTTGGTCAGACTCTGCTCGCACAGCACCGTTGCGAGGCGCGTGTGCGCCTCCTCGGCGCGCATGGACTTGAGCAGCACGGCGTTCATCTCGCGGTGGTTGTCGAGGGATGAGGCGGAGGCAGCCGCCAGCTCGGTGATGGTGGGGATGACATCGGTTGTAATGGTGTCCTGGATGGGGAGGGTGAGGAGTTTGAGCAGGGGCGTCATGATGGCGCTGTAGTGCGAGGGCGCTTGCCAGAAGCCGTCTTGGTCGTGCTGGAAGGTTTTCTGGAGGGAGGCGAGGACGGCGCTGCGGAGGGTGGGGTTTGCGTCTTCGCTGATCAGCTGGCCGAGCAACCTTGCAACGTGCTCGATGACGTAGCTGGAGTAGGTTGTGACGATGGACTGGTTGGTGTTAGCTGTGTACGTGTGATGAGGAGACGAGAACATACCTTGAACTTGTCGAAGAAGGCGGCGAGGAAGCGGTAGAATGTGATGGCGCGCTCCGGCTGTGCGCTGACCGGGCCTTCTTGGTCGACGAGCTGGACGAAGAAGGGACGGAATGTTGCATCGTTGAGCTTCAGTACCATGGCGACCACCGACTCGACGAGAGTGTTCTCGAGTTGCTCGACCTCTTCCTCATCGAATTCTGCGTCCTTCTGCGAGCCAATCGCTGTTCGCAAGTTGAAGCTCGAGAGGACCAAGTTGAATAACGTTGAGCTACATTTGATAAGCTTGGCCTTGGTCTGAACATCAACGGCAGAGCGGAGCAGCTCGAGGTGTTCCAGCGAGGCGTCAAAGCCTTGAGAAACGGCGTGCGGCCATGTAGATTGAATGGCAGCAAAGACCTCCTGTGCACTGAGGTGCTCGGAGACACTCTGGTAGAAACCACGACGGCTCTCGTCACAGGCATCCTCGAGATCAGCAGCAGCAGACTTGTGCGATAGCCGCAGAGCTGTCTCGAGGTACTCCCGCGAGAACACGTATCCAAGTCGCTCGACGATGTCTGAGATGAGGGTGTAGACAGCGTTATGCAGACCAACATTCTCTTCGTCAATGGCTTTAGAGAGGTAGTCGAACGCGATCGGCAGCACAGATGGCAGGATGGAGATGAATTCGTCCTCCAGCACATCCACGATTGATGTAAGACACAGCAGAGAAAGGACACGGAGCCTGTCATCGCTGTGCTTCAACGACTGCGGGCCAGCGATAGTCTGGGCAACTGAAGCAACGGCAGAAGTACCCTTCTTGCCGAACCGCTCCACGATGCTATCGATACAGCTGACGGAGATGATCTTGGCGTCCAGAGACTTGGACTGCTGCAGAATGTTCTCGACGTTGGGTAAGAACGCGACCAATGCTTGGACTGACTGCCTGTCGTTTTGGACGACTGAAGCAGCTCGTACCTGAACAGACTTGATGGCAGCGACCTGCACTTGGGCATCGGCCTTGGCGAGCAGCAGCTCGGCCGACTTGACAAGCTCAGCGGACGGGAGTAGGTCCAAGGCCCGCGCGAGGACGCGACTGCAGCCCTCGTAGAGCTTGGGCGTCGACGCGACCTGCTTCGAGATCTGGATTGTGACTTCCACAATGCTGGCGAAGACATCGCGAGGTTTGCTGTTGTCCGACTTGCGACGGAACGCCCTGCTGACGTGTGCACGAAGCCTCTCATCAGCTGCGAGGTCTGCAAGGCACACCAAGAGGTTCTGGATAGCTAACTCGACTTCGGCAGGCTTCTTCTCGTTCAAGCCGAACAAGGTATCCGAGACCTTACGCTTCGGCCCAGCAGCATCCGCCACGAGGTCAAGGTACCCCTTGATGGCATCGAATGTGTGGATGGGGTCGAAGACAAGCAGCAGCTCGGTCGAGAACCTGCGCTGTGTCTTGGTGTTGTGATATCGGTCAGCAAGGAGGGCGATGATAGCTGATAGCGAATCCTCAGGACCAAGCGTGCGGGCAAGTTCCGAGAACAACTTCAGTCTTCGGTGCAGGGGAATATGTTCGAAGGCAGCAGTGAAGCTCAGCAGCAAGTCTGACACTCCAGTCAGGAAGTTCTTGTGCTTTGCACGCAGCGACGCGGCCAATTGCGGCACGACACGCGAGATGGTCTTGTCGACAACCTGGGCTGAGTAGTCATCCTGCTGGCGGAGTAGAGTTGAACCAATGAATGTGAAGATCGGCATCAGGTTGTGGAGGATCAGATCCGGAACCCATGTCGCGAGGTTGGAGATCAGCAGAAGCGCGCTGTTCTGCACCTGTGGGCTTGTGGAGTGTCGGATGGCATCAATAAGCAAGTCAGCCCGGACTGCTGATTGATATTCTGTTGTCTCGGGGTGCTCCTTGAAGAAGTTCACCATGGGTGTCAGTGCACCGAGGATCATACTCTGAAGGTATACCAGCTCAGAACCAGACTGCTGCTTGAGTGGCTGCAGGTCACCGAAGACGTTGAACAGATTCCTGAACAGCTCAGGGTGCGACCCAGGGTTGGAGCCTTCGATGAGCTCCAGAACCAGGGTGAGGCGCCTCAGCAGACGCTGCAACTCGTCTGCGGACGAGACGTCCACTCGTGCCATCTCGTTGCGGCTGGTCCGTCTCCTCTTCTTGGTCGGTGGACCCTCAGGCATTTGCAGTGCTGAAGGGACGCTGTCGAGGAAAGTGATGAGCGTAGTAGAGTCGAGCTTGACATTGCGCAGAGTATCGAGGGCGCGCTCGCGGCAAAGCTGGTCAAAGGGCTCGGTACTCTCCTTGAGGGACAGGTCCAGCAGACCTGGAGCGAGTGCGAGCCTGGCATCACCCTTGAGAGAGGGCCAGAACGCATTGATTTGGTCAAAAGCAGCACCAACCAAAGCAACACGCTCCTTGTTGAGGGATCCTGCAATGACTTCACTCAACAGCTGTGTGCTTTTGGCTTCTCTGGCAATGAGAGCGTTGAGGTGTCCCTTGTCTGCATCCTCGACCGAGACTTGCTCGTCTGCGCACCTTGCAGCGACCTGCGATGCTGCTAGTGTACACCACTCCTGCACCATTGGAACGATGGTGTCGCCACGAACACTGGCAGAAACTTTGCCTGAGAAGTTGAACACGGGCAGCACGTTAATCCTGAATTTCAGGAGAGGGCTGGCAGCTACGTGACTGCCCAAAAAGCTCAGTACAGACGTACGGACCGGCGCCTTGACGATCTGCTTGGACTTTGTTGATTGCGAGCCTTCCAGAGTATCTCTAACGCCTGGAATTACGAACTTCGAGTCCATCACGCATTCTTCGAGCACAGGGCTGAGCACAGAAGTCAGGAAAACAGCAGCATCGTCGGCTTTGAGCTCCGCGACTGTGCCAACACCCTTTCCATACAGCTCAGTGCCCCAAGTCTTCGGTGTCTTGGAGACTGTTCGCTTGGAAAGTGCGGCAACGCACGCCGCAGCAGCTCGGCGCACAATAGACGAGGTGTCGCAGAGCGCGTGGAGGAGGTAGGGGACAATGTTCTGGAAATCTACGGTTGCTGCGGTGCGCTTAATGGTGGATGCGGCAGCGCGGAGAGCGGCGATTCGGACGGGAGCAGATCGCGATGTTGACCATGTGCGGATCAAGAATGTAAGGTACACGTTCGATGTGTCGGCGGTCTTCTGCTCAAGTTCAGGAGACGCCAGGAATCGTACTGTCTGGTTCGATGATACTGCTTGCTCGAACGCGGCCGCGACAGCGGTGAAGTCTTTCGAGGCGGCCAGAGCCAGGAAACTACTGGCCTTGAAGCTTGGAACCGATACTGTTGATGGGACGGTGGTCTCGTCGGCATCGGCCATGTCTTCGTCGTCCGACTCGAACGAGATTGCCTGTACATCTTCGATGGTCTGATCGATGGAAAGGCCAAGAGACTCCAGGTCGATGTCATTCTCCTTGGCGGCAATCTGCAGCTTGGGGGCCAAGAGGCGGTCCTCGGAGAGCTTCGCTGCGAGCTCAAGAAGCTGGCCGTGCTCTTCTGAGCCGGACGCGCTGTCTCTTATTGTCTGCAGGAGTGTCGATAGCACGATATGTGTTTGTGGTGCGGTGAGGAGCTTCGAATCGGTAATCTCTGCGAACAGAGCGCGCTTCTCATCCGAGCGACTGGAACCAGTCAGGGCGCCCAGGGCACAGCCGAGCGCAAGACGTCCAACAGAACATTGCGCGGCGGCGGCGGCCAACGAGTTCGATAGCTGCGGTATCTTCAAAAGCCTCTTTGTGACCGCGTTTGACAGCTGTGCGCCCGAGCGCTGCTCAGCAAGTGTGGCCAGCACCAGTATGCACTGGTCTAGCGAGTCGGGGCCCTGTGCCATGACCATCGTCTCCATCAGGGAGTCAAGCACCTTATCTCCAACATGGGCGCTTGTGGCGAGTGCGTGTACGATCAGGTAGCAGGCAACAACGACCTCTGGCCCATTCACAGCCCGCATGGCGCTGTTCAGCACTGGGACGATGCGAAGCAGCACTTCCTCCATCTTCTGCGCCTGAATCTCCCTTCTGCCAGATGTGCCGCTGTTGAAGATGCCATGGATCGCCTGGTAAGTGACGGTCGCCCAGAAATTGAGAAGGTGTGTCGACTCGTGGCCGGCGGCCAGGACGCGTACGGTGTACGACTGGAAGGCGTTGAAGAACTCGGGGGTGTTGATCGCAGTATACACGATTGTCTGTCGCGGCGGGTTCGTCTTCGCTTGGATGTACGGGAAGAGGAAGCGCAGCGCATGCCGAGGCTGTGCGGGGAGAATCGAGAGCAGCGCCACGAACTGCGGTGTCTGGTGGTAAGGAAGATATGTAAAGACGAGGGTCTCGGTGTTGTACTCGTGCGCTCTATACAGCTGTCAGTTGGTGTATCCAGAAGTCGCAATATTGCATGCTCTCGCAGTGATTGCGCGCAGCCAGAGCTTCTATGGCACGCACTTGAATCTTCGCACAAGCCATTCCAGAGCCTTCTGAGCAGGCTTCAGCAGCAGGCGCGGGCCAACTAATGTGATGAAGGCCTCTACGACTGTATTCAGCTTCTTGTTCTCGGCGTCGGTCATCTGCAGGCGGTCCTCCTCCTTGCTCTGCTCGCTGAATAGGTTGCCCGCGAATTGGCGGAAGCGGGCATCGAGCGCGCACAGCTCCCGAAAGCCGTCATGGCATATGAGGTAGAGGTTTTCGAATGACTGCGACCCAGCGATCTTGGCTTCGAACAGCAGCGACTTGCCGTGCGCCGACTTTTGCGCCTTGAGGTCGAGCTGGTGGGTGCTCGTGGCCGCGATGGCCGCAAGCTGCTTCTGGAGCGCCGTCGCCATTTTGTGATGATTGTTCTTCTACGGGCTTATGAGGAAATACGCGGGATCCCAACAGCCATCGGACGCAGCAGAACGGCGTGGAATATTGTCGTGGCGGGCTGGTTGGTCTGCGTCGCAAAGCCCAAAATTTCTCTACGCCATGAAGATCCATGCATCGGCCAAGATTTCACGGGTCCGCCGCACAGACGCCAGACATTTTACGGTGCGCCACTGAGACCAATAGCGCAGCAAGGCATCTAGCGACACGTGACGTGTAGCGACCTCCACTGTCATCACAATGCTGGCAATAAACAGGCCAACGCAGCTGCCAACAACATGGAAACTTGAGCCTTGACATCACTGGAGCAATGTCTTGGCGACCGCGTTTCTCCTCTCACTAAGATCATCTGAGCGGTGCATCTACGGCAAACCTCAGTCCTCAACGCGGTGCAGTCGCCAGCATGAGCTCCAGCGCTCCAAAATTTGCCAGCTTCCGGCCGAAGCCCAAGGCACCTGAGCAGCCTCTGCCGGCTGAATCTCGGGGTGGAGAGAAAGAGCACAGGAAACACAGTTTATCGCGGGAGAAGCCGCGGGAGGATCGAAGGAGATCACCGCCACGCGAACAGCGAGAGCATGATCGAGATGCACTTTCGAAAAGGGCCTACTACAGCGACCGCCGCGGGGATCTTGACATTGTCAAGTACGGGACGCTGAATCGCTACGACATACCGGGCTATCGACGCAGTGGCTTCGGCAACGTGCTTGGGCTGCCCGGCCAGAGGATCGACCGCGAGTACTCAACCGAAAAGAAAATCTATATCTTACCTCTTGTATGTCGGCGTCAAAAGCGGATGCTCACCGACAAGTCCACAACGAGAGAGAGCAATCGTACTCTGCGGCTTATCAAAACCGCAGAAGACCATTATGCCGACGCAAATCGTGACTTCATTGCGCTGTCAGGTGCAGGTAAACGGAAGCGAACTCCTGGCAGTGATAGTGAGGATGATGCGCCATGCGCAGACTATCGTGGCATTGATGAAAAGCCGGACCCCAACAAAGTTCACGACGCGGATACGTACTACGAGTCAGATACGGAGGCTGCGATTGCCAGCTCAGAGGTTACTCAGAAGAACTCTAGACTCATCCGGGAGACGCGAGATGATCCAGGAAACCTGCAGGCTTGGCTGGACCTCATCGAACATCAGGAATCAATGATGAAGCTGGATCGGGCGATCTCTGACCTGTCGGCGGCTGATCGACAGAACCTCGCTGATGTGCGCATCTCAACATACGAAGAAGCTTTGCGCAAGATCGGCGACAACACAGCGAATCAAATCAAACTCCAATTCGGACTCCTGCATGAAGCGCAGAGGCATTGGGACGATGCGAAAGTGGCAGCGAAGTGGCAAGATGTGCTCAAGAGATACCCTCGCAGTGTCAAACTGTGGTTCGGGTACATTGATTTCGTTCAATCTACATTCTCGAGGTTCAAGTACGAAGAATGTCGCGTCGTCTTCTCGAAAGCTCTTGAGACACTACGGTCAGCGAACGCCGTAGACGATGCAGCTACATCAGAGGCTAGATTGCATATCTTTGTTCGTCTTACATCGATGATCCAGCAAGCTGGATACCAGGAACTTGCGCTAGCTATCTGGCAAGCCATCCTCGAGTTCAGCCTGCTGGCTCCCCAGAACCTTGCCACGGATAAGTCAGAGCAATTTGAAGAGTTCTGGGAGAGCGAGGCACCTCGTATTGGCGAGACAGATTGCAAAGGCTGGCGACATACATCGGTTGACGACGCAGTCCCGCCGGTGTGTTCGATCACCCTAGATACATCTGACTCAAGGTCTTCACTCGATGGCTTTCGAAGACGTGAGCTCGACTCTATCAACAAACTTCGCTATCCTGGTCGCTCCACAGATGAGGTGGGCGAAGATGACCCATTCCACACGGTCTTATTCTCTGATGTGAAGGATTATGTCATTAGCTTCCCCGAGCTTTCGACAGGGACACAGATTGATGCATTCCTATGTTTCTGCGGACTTCCTGCAATAATCCAGAAGTGCGCTTATGGTTCTTGGAGGACCGATCCATACTTGCAAAGCAGGACCTCTGCCTTTGAGACTGCAACAGAGATGGGATCTGAAGGCCCTCAATACCAAGAAGCACTCTCGCGATACTCTCAAACCCCGTTCGCCAGATTTCGCATGACGAAGGATCTCTTAGTGCAGCAGACTTTCTCACTCGACTACTCCAGGCTCAGTCCTGATTTCGTCAGAGCCACTCTGAAGTTATTGGTCACAAACGTTCCAGATAACGAATGCGTTGGCGAGTACCTGCTAGCTTTCGAGTCAAGACACTTCCCTTCAGAGGTTACTAAAAGCGCAAAACGATTGCTTAAAGAGAGGCCCTCGAGCGTCCGACTATACAACATGTACGGGACTGCCGAAGGGCATCGGGGCAACTCTGCCAAAGCTGACCAAATCTTCGCTGCCGCACTCAACATCAAATCCGCCTCCATAGACCGCCTTGAACTCTTGGAGAGCTATGTTTGGCAGGCGTTACAAGGAGATGATAAGGTGGAGGCGCTCCGACGGTTGGTGCAATACAATGGCGGGCCATTATCTGCACAGCCTGCATCTGCTTCCATTGAGACAGCGCGTGCCGCGTTCCAGGCCTCACTCGAAGACGCACTTCTAAGCCAGAACTACGCACACGCAGTCCTAAACGCAAACCAACTTGCGCTACTCGCCTACCTATCAAGTGACTACGACATGAGCGCTGCTCTAGAAGCCCACAGCAATCTTACCGTCTGGTTCACATCGCACAAACTCACCTCATCACCTCCCGCAGAAACCCACGCCCAAGCAGTAGCCCGCCTGTTTGCCTACCACGTCACCCACACCTCCATCGTGAAGCCGGCACTACTCCGCGACGCTCTCGAGCCTCTTATCGCCACATTCCCCAATAACACACTCCTCCTCTCGGCCTACGCTGCCAACGAAGCCCGCTTCTCCATCGACGACCGCTTGCGCGGCAACATGCTGCGCGTCCTCAACACCTCGTCTGCTTCGAGCGTCACGACTTGGGCGTTTGCGATCCATCACGACAGCCTGAAGGGCGAGATCGCGGGCTCGACACACCACTCCCGACGCGCACTGTATAAGCGCGCTACTCACCCCGACGCCGCTGGTGCACACTGCCCCGCATTATGGGAGATGTATCTGCGCTTTGAGCTCGAGCGATTTCGCGCCGAGCAGCGTCTACGTCCGGATAAGCGACCGCGCATGGATGGAAAGAAGAATAAGTGGGCGATGGGGGCCGAGGAGGCGCGAGAGCGGGTCCGGGAGACGTTCTATCGTGGATTGAAGGCGCTGCCATGGTGTAAGGATTTTGTTATGCTGGCTTTCGGGGAGGCGAGGGAGGTGTTTGGGGAGGAGGAGTTGGGGCGGCTGTATGGGGTTATGGTGGAGAAGGAGATGAGGGTTTATGTTGAAATGGATGGGCTGGGAGTTTGAGCCGACGCCATTCGCGGCGTGAGTACTGTAGAGATGATGCCGACGTCACTATGGAATATGTGACAACTCGAATAGCAGGAACCAACTTGGCCCTGCTAGCGTGTTTAGCGCGATGCTTTCGGAGCAGGTGGGGTGACTTCACGTTTCTTGTGAGTTGTTGCACCTCATGTTGTTTGTCATCAATAGGCTGTTGCTTTAGATTTTGGCAGCGTGCCCATTGTAGCTGTGTGTGATCCGAAGGGGCTTACATCGGCAGGCAAAGAGAATGCACAGTGCAAGTGTGGGGATAGTCGGGCGATCATCCAACAGTGCCTTTCAGGCTGCAGCTTGGAACTGTGGCGATTGAATATTTCTTGCCAGACTGAGTGAGATTGCAAGAGCTGGAATTCTTGGACTGCAGTTTTACAGCGGTGACTATGCTAAATCGCCCAAGATAGATTGGAGAGTATGATCCGGGTTTGCTCAGATCGGCATCTGTCTAATAACTCTCAAGGCAGCTAGCACATTGTACTGCCAGAAGCGTCGCACAGTGATCGTCCGTCCTTTTTAGGAAAGATTTCACGCATCGTACCTCAGGCCTTGTCACTGCTTGGGTGTACGAGCCTAGGTACCCGTATGTATCAGGCTCAAATGTAGCATGATCTAGTTGAGGTTATCCCGAAATCGGGGATATCTGAGCCTTAGCGTCATCAATCCCACCAGGTCAGTGCATCCTCACACACAGCCTTCACTAAACACACTGCCCCACTTTTGCCGGGCCCACTGCACTACAAGTCTATCCCCCCTCGCCCAGCGAGCTTTCCCTCTCACCACCAACTGCAGACGACCGAGTCAACCCGCACCTCGCAAGGTAGTGTACACATTCGCAGTTTCCTCCGCTGACAGCGCATGTGCACATCATGCGCCTGTCCTTCATCACCTCTGCCTTCATAGGGCTGGCTGCTTGCAGCTCTCCTTCTGTTGGCGATTCCGATCTCATCCTCTTCGGTGCCCCGCGCCACAACCTCGACGGTGTGCTTCCAGTACTCGATATCGAGGAGCAGTACATTTGTAGCCAGACAGAAGGTAGCATCAAAGCTTTCGGCGGCACGAACCTTCAGTGCAGCGCCATCAATCCCTGCCCCGACGGTAGCTGCTGCAACTCTCAAGGTACGTACTTCCTCTTGCATCTCACCACTGTGCGGCACTGACAACACTAGGGCAATGCGGCTATCGCGACGAGCACTGCAAGGAGTCTTGCGTAGCCACTTGCGATGCCAAAGCACCATGTGGTATGAACAGTAAGAACGGTAACCAGACCTGCCCGCTCAATGTTTGCTGCTCGCATTTCGGGTTCTGCGGCGCGAGCGAGGCGTTCTGTCGCGATGAGACCGCTTCTGGCCAGAGCACGCCGTGTCAGAAGGGCTTTGGCAAATGTGGCATTGTGAAGTCACTAGCTCAACCGTCATGTGGAAAAAGTAGTGGTACGGCTTCGCGAAAGATTGCCTACTATGAGGGTTGGTAAGTATATTGAGCTCAGAGATCATCAATCGTTGTTGACGTGATGTAGGAACACCCGTCGCCGACCTTGTGACAAAGTCTGGCCTGCTAACATCGACACCACCGGCTTGACGCACCTGATCTTCTCTTTCGCAACAATCGATCCAGTGACATTTGCTATTTCATCCATGCACCCTGACGATGAGAAGCTGTACGCAGACTTCTTTGCTCTCAAAGATGGGTCGCAGAAGTGGATTGGCATTGGTAAGTCTTTCGATGTAGCTCGCTTCAACATACTGACAGTCCCCAGGCGGATGGGAGTTCTCTGACGCTGGTGCCACACGCTACACCTGGTCTCAGATGGCCAGTAGCAAGACCAATCGCGACGCCTTCATTGTTTCGCTCTCCAAGTTCCTCGACAAGTGGAGCTTCCAGGGCATTGACATTGACTGGGAATGGCCTGGTGCTGAGACACGTGGTGGCAATCCTGCCATCGACAAGCAGAACCAAATCGATCTTTTGCAAGAGCTGCGTGTAGCCCTTGGTTCTCGCGGTCTGTCTGTCGTCGTGCCAGCTCAGTATGAGTATCTGAAGAATCTCGACCCCAAGTCGCTCGAGTCAAGCGTTGATTTTCTCAATATCCTCGCTTACGACCTCCATGGCGTAAGTCCTCATCCGAAGCGCCTGCACCCTGACATGCTAACATAAAACAGCCTTGGGATGCTTCGATCCCTGGCCTCGGTCCCCTCATCAAGCCGCACACCGACCTCAAGGAGATCGACACCGCTCTCGATCTCCTCTGGTTCAACGACGTCACTCCCGCAAAGGTCAATCTTGGGGTTGCCAACTATGGCCGTGGATACACCCTCGCTGACGCGAGCTGCACTCATCTCGGATGCACATGGACCGGTCCCTCCAAAGCCGGTGAATGCACCGAGCTCGCAGGCATCCTATCGCAGTGCGAAATTCAGCGCCTCATCGGCCAGAAGAACCTGCAGCCTGAGATCATCAAGGATGGTGCAGGTGTCAAGCAGATCATCTTCGACGGCCAGTGGGTTGGATTCGACGACGACGAGACCCTAGGACTGAAGACGGAGCTCGCCAATAACCGCTGCCTCGGTGGTACGGCGTTGTGGGCTATCGACTACGCTTCTTGTGGTGGCGGTCCTGGTGGTCCCGGAGCTCCACAGTCGAGCTCTTCTGTGCCTGTGCCATCTGCTCCTGGTGTCTCAGTCCCTACTTCGGTGCCTGCATCTTCAGCGCCAGTATCATGGGCACTTGAGCCATCGGCTTCGGCACCTGCATCTTCGGTGCCTGAACTATCGTCATCGACGCCAGTGGCCTCTTCTGTGTCAAGTCCCGCCGTTTCTTCAGTACCTGGTGTCATTTCTTCGAGCATAGCTCAGACCCAGTCCTCTGTTGCGCCACCAACTGTTGTCCCAACCTTGTCTCCCATCAGCTCATCAGCTATAGCGTCTGAGACACTAGAGACTTCTTCGACACCACTGGCATCCTCTGGCTCAGAGACTGCACCATGGTCTTCAGATGTTTCCTCGGCTTGGACGTCAGCACAATCATCACAGATTGCATCCTCAGCAGCCTGGACCCTATCTTCAAGCACTGCCGTGTCAGAGTCTGCCCCATGGTCTTCAGCAACGTCTCCTATCTCGCAGACTATTCAGTCGTCGCAAGATGCGTCTACAGCATCCCAATACCCCTCGTCACTTGCATCCTCGATTCAGTCATCTGCAGCTATACAAACATCGACAGATGTAACCATGTCGTCATTCACGTCAGGGATTCAATCGTCTGATGGAGCGACGACGATAATCTCAAGCGTCTCTTCCGTCGGCTCACTCACCACAGAGCCTTTAGCTTCGCTATCATCGACCAATATTCTCTCGTCTGCGACATCGTCTGTACCAAGCTCATCTGCGATATGGTCTTTCCAAGAATCATCGACAGGTACCTCGGTTGTATCGTCCGTCGGGTCGACATCCACATATTCGCAAGTCTCAAGCGCAGTAAATTCTTCACAGACCTCGCTCGCTTCACTCTCATCTGCCTCTTGGTCGACAGAACCTGCAACGTCATCACCTTTCGGGTCGACATCGGCATCATACACCATTTCTGACGTACAGTCGTCCATGCAATCTTCTCTCGGAGCGTCTTCAGCGCCGGTGTCGACATCAAGCTTTGCCTCGACTAGCGCCGAATCGTCCTCCGCTGCACCAACAGCGGGTTCGACTTCCCTAGCTATAACTTCATCTGGAACGAACTCACTGTCACAGTCTGAGAGCGGTGCGACAACTTCGCAAGCCTCTTCAGCCTCATCACAACCCGCGACTTCAGGTACCGTATGGTCTTCCTCAGTCTCAGATCAGACGTCGGCGACCTCATCAACTCCGTCATCGCTTTCAAGTACATCTAGTGTGTCAGCGACACCAATACCGACCGGCTTATTTGGCGATCTTTGCCCTAAGTGCCGCGAAGCTTCATGGTGCAATCCACTTGCGAGTAAGACTATCTCAGAGCTTCCCAGTTTCCCTCCTCCAGAATGCTTGCAGAACCCATGGTGCGTGGAATGCTGGCCGAAGCCTATCGTGTACAAACCGGATCTGTGTCCCTGGGACTGCTTTATGCTACCATGGTGCAGGCCACTCTGCGTCCCTCCAGATCAACATCCTGATGTACTCCCGCCAAGCGGCAAAGATTTGCTATGGTTCGTCAGTTGGTGGTGGAATCTCCCAGGCAAAGACAAGGGGTGCGTTCCAAAAGATTGCAAGAAGGAGTGTATCGCATGGTACGTGGTGACTCTCGTCGCCCTCAAAAGGCCAGTGTGCCCTTGTCGACCTAAAAAATGTACGAGAGGCGAAGAAGAGGAGAAAAAGAAGAAGGAGAAAAAATGCAGGCTTTTCGGATGCGGTAAGCTACATCTTGGACTCGGTCCACGTTGGAACTCGACTGACTTTGAGCAGAATGTGGCTGGATGGGCCTGCCCTTGGGCCCTGGCTGCGAAGACATCGGCTTGAATTTTCCGTTGCCTGATATCTTTCCGGGCGGAATCTTTGGTCCCGAGCCTTGCGAACTCTTTGGTGGGTGTCCAAAGCCTACTCCAAAGCCCTCCGCCAGACCAACGCCTGTCAATCCAACGTCTCCCGTCAATCCAACGCCTTCCGATGGCACGCCTCCTGATGACACGCCTCCTGACGACACACCTCCTGATGACACACCTCCCGATGACACACCTCCAGATGACACCAATCCACCGCCTCCAGATATTACAAAACCACCTCCACCTCCTCCGGGAAGAGATGATGATAATTGGGGCGATGAAGGTTGCGGTCCTCTTGGCTGCGAAGGATACTGCAATATAGAGGGCGGCTGTGACTGGTGTCCACCCGAGATTTGTCAAGGACCTAAATGCCCCAAACCTGGAGGCTGTGGCCCAAGGACGGGACCTAATCCCAAACCCGACCCCACGCCAAAACCAAAATGCGAAGAAAAAGACAAGACTACCGTCACCGAGCGTCTCGTTTCGTGCTTCGAGAACCTCAAAGTTGAGCCGACCTCTATTGCATCTATCAACTTCACTATGACCGAGACCGTGACGTCAGCATGTCTCTCGTTTGAGGCTACTTTTACTGGCTGCGGTCTCGTCGGCTTTACCAGTACAACTACAAGTTCGAGTCTCACTACGACTTCCAGCAGTGAAGGTCCGATGTGCACTCGCGCACCGCTCGACCTCAACAACGACGAAGGTGATAATGAGCAACCGTCACGCACGACCGATGGTCCGGTTTGTAGCCGTGCTCCGCTATTGTTGGATGACGATGAAGGTGACAACGAGCATCCAACCTCTTCTGAGGCTCCTGCCTGTACTCGAGCTCCACTCTCACTCGATGACGACGAGGGGAACAACGAGATACCTCCAGAGATGACGTCGAGCCTGAGGCCTTCCAACTCTTCGACCTTCACGTCAATTCCCACGCAGACTTCCAACTTTTCGAGCATGTCACTGACCTCGACGTCTGCCAGTATCACATCCTCGGTATCACTAGTATCGTCAAAATCCACTTTAAGCGTCTCGGCGACACCTACCGGCGCTCCGAACTGCCCGACTTGTGATCTTGTCTTCTCGGATTGTATCAAGGAGTCCTGCAAACCAGATGGCTCCGATGCCGTGATTTGCGCCAAGTTTTGCCTGTCAGCTCTGTGTTATGGTTCACACGGTGCCCCTTATTGCAAGCGAGGCCCATGCCAACCCGCTGCCTGCCCGAAGGAGAATCCAACCAACTTCTTCAAAGGAGAGCCCGCAATTCCCTTCACCACGGTCTTGTCACTCCCAAGTACCACGATGACTATCACAGCAATTTCGAGTCTCACTATGACGTATGCGCCTACGCCGACATGCAATGCAGGCCATACTATCGACCCACATGGCAAGTGGACTGCATTGGTAGAGCATGGGATTCAGCAAAATCCTGCCAACGCGACCTTGTCCTGGACTTTGTGGGATGAGCATGGCTGCAAGGCTGGTGAGGGCCAGTGTTGGAACCAATTCCTCGGGTACAACATTTCCTGCGATATTGGGGCCCCGACCCGGACACCGGATTACAGAATGGGCTATGTGCTGCACACAAACGTTACGGAATCTCTCAACGCAATGGACTCGGAGATCGAGTTTCTTATATCAAAGCCTGTTGACGCTTGCAGCGAATGGTGCTGGGTGAAGTGGAAGACCAATGCCCGGGGAGAGAGCAAGTCCTGGCAAATTTCCGATGACTGTGCCAGACAGTGCGGCTCGCCTCAGCTCAAAGCCACCGATGTCAGCTGCGATGATGGTATCAACAAGTGGTACGACCCAGGCGACACCTCCATTCAGAAGCGTGGCGGCTATTGCACCTGGCGCATGCCATTTAACCCCGCCAATGACGACCCACCTCCGCCGCCCAAGCCATGGACTCGGGAAAGCCGATGGACTATCGAGTTCACACAAGTAATGGAGTACAAGACTTCCTCGATCGAGTGGGTGCTGAAAGACCCCAACGGAGACAAGGCAGGTCACCTCTGGAAGGACACCTCGGACTCAGACACGGCCATGAGCTTGATCTATGCCAATGACCGTGGCGATCGACCCGACCTTCGGATGCGCTACAAGGTACTTCTCACCGTTTTTCAGGGTCGCAGGAAGGAAGATACCCAAGTTCGGCTCACATACGGAGTCATGAAGAACCTCGGTTGCAAACACACGGGCGACGCGGACTATCTCTTAGAACCTGGCCATTGTCAGCCGTACTACATGACAGAGACCGACGACGAGAAAAAGCAGTCTCGCTTTGAGAATTGCTACTGTCCAACTGCAGTGCTCAAAGACAACGTCGAGTTCTCATGTGAAAAGGTCTTTGACAAGTTCTATCCCAAGGACGCAGGCTTTGAGCGCAAGTTCAAATGCTGGTGGCCGCACGACTTGGTGGATCCATACGGGCATTCGGGTGGTGACTTGGGTGGAGTCGACACCCAGGGACTGAGTGGGTTTGTGGGAACTGGTGGTGGCACGAATGTATCGTGGGCAAATGTGACGTTGCCATGAAGAACACGGGAATCTCTTGAGCGGTATCTACAGATCGAGTTGATAGATGTTTGCAGATAACGTACAGTATATAGAGAATACTGTGAGTTTATCAAAACCTCGTGCATCCTTGCAAGTCTCTCCCGCGTACTGGTGTGTTCAATTCCCGAGTCACGAATAAGGCTGGACGATGAGGGTATTAACTGCGAAGCTCTAATTTCTAAACATCTATTTACCGGCCATGTTGGCAGCCTCAGCTCCGAACCTCGTCATGCCCCTCAACTTATCACCCCACTTGTAGAACGCGAACAGACACGGGATAAAGACCAGCGCCAGAAACCCGGGCACGCTACTCGCCCAGTGGATTCCCAAGCTCGCATACAGCTTCCCCGTAAACAGCGGAAATGCCGCACCGGCAATACTCCTCAACACCGTGCTAGCCGCCAGCGCCGACGCAGCATACCCCAGATACGCATCAACAATGTAATTCGTCAGCGACATGTACAGCAGCACCATGCCGAACCCGAACATCGCGCCCGCAGACACGCAGATCATAAACGGCATCTCCGGCGCATTGGTCCACGCAAACCAGAACAACCCGATGGGCAGCGCCGCCGCGCCGAGCATCGCGGGCGGGAGTCGTGCCTCGGGCGGGGCGTTGCCGTCGCTCTGCGCAACGACCTTGGCGTACCGCTTCTGATCGACCAGCGCGACGTACACGAGCGACAGCATGATGCCGACGATGATGGCGAGGAAGGGCAAGGATGCGATGCCCTGCTCCCAGCCGCGGGTCTGCTGGAACACGATCGGGTAGGCGGCGAAGAGTAGGAAGAGCGTGCCATGGACGACGGACAGGAACAGCGAGAGGAGCGTCACGATGGGTTCGTAGATGAGCATGATCCAGGGCCGCAGCGCGCCGACGCGGAGTTGCTGTGCGATGGGCTTGGGTGTTAGACCCGCGACTTGGTGCAGCTTGCCGGTCTCGGCGGTGAGGGCCTCTGCGCGGCGCTGCAGCAGCACGGGGGCGTAGGTCTCGGGGAATGTGAGGGTGAGGACGACCCAGGTGGGCCCCGAGGCGCCGATTATGAGGATGGCGATTGCGCGCCAGCCGTAGGCCTTGACGAGGAAGCCGCAGATGATCGGGCCGAGATTCTGACCTACGAGGCCGGCAAGCGTGAAGATGGACATGACGAGCCCGCGGTCCTGGGCGTTGAACATGTCGGCGACGACGGCGGGGGCGACAGCTTGCGTGAAGGAGCCTGCGAGGCCGCCGAAGAAACGGAGGACGATGACGACGGTCATGGAGGAGGAGAAGCCGACGATGCCACTGAAGGCGACGAAGGCGCCGAATGTGATGATGTAGAGGTCGCGGCGGCCGTAGACTTCGCTCAGCGGGGAGAGGATGAGGGCGCCGACTGCGAAGCCGAGCACGAAGGTGGAGGTGGTGAGGAGGGCGGTTGTCTGCGAGATGCCAAACTCAGTCTTCAATTGCTCAGTACCTTGCGAGAAGCCGGACGACGCGATCGACACCATAAAGCACGCAAATGCGAGCATCATAGCATTGAACCACTTGCGTCCCTTGCTGAAGTTGAGGGGGTTCTCAACATCGCCCTCCTCCCAGTCGACTGGGTATGGCTCCTTCTTGGCATCTTTCTCAAAATCGTCTAGATCAACCTCGCCGCTCCATCGGTTTGATGTGCGCGACTGGAACGATGGCCTCCTCTCAACATCGAATTCTCCAGACCATACACGCTCCTTCGAGTCGGCACCAGCTACGGGTGCAAGCCATGTCTGCCTTTGCGCATTCCTGCCAACCCACGCCGAGTGCCTGTTGCGGTCCTGTAACGGAGGCGGGAAGAGCGACGAATCCACCATGGCACTCATGCGCGCCGCACGACCCTCTGTATCAAAGACACTTGTGATTCGCTGGTTTGTCTCGGCGGCCGCATCGAGCGTCAGGTGCCATGGTATGCCCATCTGGAAGGCGTCCCCGTTTGCGGAGGGCCATACTGTGCGGCGGCGGTTGCTCTCGGGGTCCTGGAAGTACGAAGCACGATCTACAGAAAGAAACATAATTGCGAGTTTAAAGAATGTGGGTTTGCTGTTCTAATTGTAATGAATTTGTACAGCTCCCATAAAGGAGAATGAAACCCGAACCAGCGGCAACGTGAAAGAAAAAATGAAAGGTGGGAAAGTCAACGAACGCCGGGCTGAGATGATGACAATGGCCGCGCGCCTTTACTCATAATATGCATCCTGAGGAGAGACAGTGCGGCTGTCAGCAAGTTGTTTGAAACATGCCTGGGCTTCAATGTGCATGGACAGCTAAATTGACGTACTGTGGGCCGCCGGAGCGGCTCCAGCTATTTAGTGCAGACCATGGGAAGAGCCTCATGCGTCCTCGTTAGGAGGTAGATCTCCGACATACGAGCAAATAGGCATGACTAGGGTACCTGTGCTCGAGTCGTGGAGGCGCAATTCATTGGGTGGCCGTGCTCGCTTGTCAGTGCGGCTCCCCGAAGGCCTCGACTTCGCGATAGGAGCTCCAGTTGATCTGTTTTTCGGGGACTTCCTGAGGCGTGCTTGATCGACAACGTCCTATCTTATGATGGCTGGGCGGAATCCTAGTGGCTACGTGTTTAAACGCCAAGACAATCATGTTAATGTCGCTTTTCCAGACAAAAGAAATCGCTTGGCGGGATTGAGCTTATTAGCGCCGAGGACGCAGAAACACAAACAGAAACATCGTGAAGCGTATGCTTCGGCGCAAACATGCCGATGCTGTCGTAATGGATCATAAGCATGATGCAGTGGAGGTATACATGGTGCAGCGAAGAGTATATGTGATGCAGCTGAGTGCGTACGTGACACTAACAGCCGCTGTCTTGTCACACGAGTCAAGAATTATACGGAGGTGGTGCACTGTGCGTTGACAGCTGTCAGGATAGGGCTGCACCTGATTTGAAACATCCCGAAGCTGTAGCTCGTTTGAGGCGCCGCGCGCGTGGGGCCGCTGCGTACAAAGCCGCGTGGCGAAGTGACAAGAGTTTAAAAAGGTGGACGCGTCGCATTGTGGCACTGGGTGTAGGGACCGAGTCTGCGTGTGAACCGGCGCAGCTGGTCCAAGTTCGCCGTTGCTGAATTCATGTCATGACTCTGGAGGCATTCGGCTGCCGAACCGGGCAGACTTGAGGAAAGCAATTCGCAGCGACAGATCAAGAACGAGTACCGCCGTAGCTGCATCGCAGCGTCTATTTAGATGGACAATAAATGACTTGGCAAAGGCCAGGAGGATCATAGTGGAGATTGTCTGGGCCATTCAGTCATCTTGTTCTGAGCATCGAACGCCCCTTTGGAGCCATATTTGCATATTTCTTTGGCAGGAAGACTTGCATTTCATCTCAACGTTGTGGCGCTGTGTCGCGAGAGCAAACAGCCACGTAGCGAACGGCAAACGGCAAACGACGTTAGAAGCGTTACGGACATCGCAAGAGAAAACAAGTCCGTTCAGAGGCGTTATCAAGATGTTCCTGATAAACGAATGACGATGGGAAGTCCGTCGCAGAAGGATGGAGAGGTCCGCCATTAAGGGGTCCAGCCAGCTAGCGCCTGACCTAAACATGCCCAGCCTCTTAGCCGTCACGCTTTTAATACAACCTAAACGTCGGTGTGCGTCCTAACGCGCAGCAACATGGAGGCCGTTGTCAATTCATGCGACTGAATAGGTTTTTATCTTCCATTCGTTATTCTTTCACCTGCAACCACATCGAAGCTCTTCAGCAGCTGTGCGCGGTCTCGCGAGCTGGCCGTACTGCGACAGGCTTGCAGAGTACATAAACTGCCTGAGCTGTAGTCAGATGCATACACACGCTATGAAAGAGAGATATAGCGTATGAGCTCTCATTCTGAATATTGCAGCTACAGACAACTCCTTGAAGCGTGGACTTAGGGAAGAACTGTAGCGAGTGCCCACACACGAGAACGATGAAACACAATTAGAGTTCGTCCAGACGGCTATCCTGGGGCCATCACTCTCTTTTCATATCCGGTTGTTTCTCTACAGTTTTGCCAGCCTGGTCTCTCGAATCTTTTCACGCTGTTGCCGCAGCCACATTTCTAAGCGAATTGTTTGCGCCTCGTCTTGCTCTTGAACCTTTTTGTTCCCTCGGCTGAACGGTTTTTGCGGCGTTGACACAACCAGCACTTGTATTTTACTCGGGATGCAGTTGTCCAAACCCAATCCCCGTTCCTCTCTACCATGAGAGTGTGTCGCCTGTAGATGTTTCAAAAGTCATGCGTCCGCATGTACTCCCGGTGCAGCATATCAGCTACCGCGCCACCCAGGACGACATATATCGGCGCCCAATACCGAATCCCCACCTTCATGATCATTCGTCCGGCCCAGGTAAGAGCACCCAGATACGCACCCACGTCGACATGCCGTCGGACTTCTTCCTCGTCCCTGTGGCGCTCTCGAACTGTGCTCCACCGCGGAATGAGATTTCTGTACTCGATGCCAGCAGCTTGTAAAGACAGTACCAACGGGATGAAAAAGAGCGTAGATCCGTGCAGTGCATTCAAGGTCCTGACGTTCTTGAATATGTTTGCTGATACGGTGAAGCCGAAGTCGAAAGCCTGGGATCCGTGTCGAAGCGCACCGATCCCGGCAATGTAGGGCGCGGCGTCCACGAGTGTAGCTTCGATGTCTGTCCGCTGTAGTATTTGCGGAAGATTTTTGGTGTAGGCGGTCGGGCATTGGCCAATCTGGGGGTGCCATGCGTTATCAGTGGGTGTCTTGATGTTCCAGTAGGACAGTAATTGTGCTGGCATGGTGATGTCGAGATGATTGATCAGTGGACGACTTGCAAAATGGACATTCGCCGCAGACGTTCGACCTAGATTTTAAATGATTACCATCGGGAGGATTATACACTATCTGAAGCTGTCGTTGTAGTTGACGATACACTACGGATATCGATGATGTAGTAGATCGAATCGGGAAAAGATCCGCACTCGAGCTGATTCTCAACCTTCCTAAGATCTTTCATGAATAGGGAACCAAATCAGGTCACTAAGCTCACTGTAGAAATTATGCACACATGCATAACGCATCGAACATCTATCAATACAGAATACATCGTAGGCCGAGATGACAATCATTACGTGACAACGTAATACCACGTGCTTCCCAAGGGTATAGATACCCATGGATATAGTTGAGTTAGTAGAGGACTAGGCCGTGAAGTCTGTTTACACTGCATTTACGTGAAGACCTTGTTCACAAATCATTATAGCGCCATAAATTAAGTATAGAAGTCTATGATGGATATCGAATTCCGCAACTTAACGGTCTCGGTGATGGAGATATTGTCGCGAAATGGCCGAGGCTGGACATGAATGTGGTCGTGTTTTAAGAACCCGGCTGACTTGGCCATCATCGGATTCCACCCAAGCCTGAAAATTTGTTCTGCTCGTTCAAGTTGGTGTAGCTTGTGGAAGAAGTAGCGCTTGGAGACGATAAGAAGTGGAGGCTGAGGCCAGAGTGTGAGTCTGCTTGGCGTGCGTCAGTGCTGTGCAATACCTCGGATCAGGCGGGCGTGCCACTACGACAGCAACACCCACTCAGAAACCCTCAACATGAGCAGTGAGATTCTATCGTCCCGGCTAAAAAGGTTTGTACGAGCTTGCGACTGCTGTTAATATGTGTCTGGACTTCCTCTCGCGCATGGTCTGCCGGTCAGACGCAGAAAGCCAATAATGAACGCAGTCATTGTTCACTGGCCATGATCAAACGAAATTGACTTCACTAGGACTCTGAGAAACATGAACGGACCGTCTGACAATTTCGATTCCAATACCAAGACACACGGCTCCGCGAGCAACATTCAGTCCAAATCCAACCGCGTGGAGCGGTGCGGACATGAAATATGAAACATGAAACTTGAAACATGAAACACGACAACACCAACTTTGCTAATCTCTTTTGGTTATGCCTCCGTTCCAGTCTGTCTCTTCAGCTCCAGTCAGAGTCACTCGCAAACTCTTCGGAAGATTCGTCTGATATTTCGATTGACGTCGGGATGCTCGTGGACCTGGCCGGGGGTTGACTCGGTAGGCTCTTCTGGAGTTCTGACATACCGAAAGTCGATGCGGAACCCGAAGTCGGAGTGAGAGCAGAGTCCAAACGCTGCTTACGTTTGAACTCACGAAACGCTGGCAAGATGACCTCTTCGTACCAATCGATCCCATCCAGCTCATACCACGACCAATGGCCAACAATCTCGGCTGGCGTCACCTCCCACAGACAGACATAGTGGTCGTGGTAGTATTGATTTCCTTGTCTATAGGGGTCTTGGATGCCGTAATGATCCATTTCAGACATGACTTTGAGAACTGGTAATCCATTTCTAAGCCTCGTGCTCGGATCAATAACCGTGAGGGTCTGGTTCCCTCTTGTCCCTCGTGCTTCTCTCTGCCTTGCCAGGATGGAAAGCGCGTCAGCCGATTCGGTGAAGGAAATATATGGCGTCGCATGATCCCATTGACGATGATCTAGATGGCCAGAGAGGGAACGTTTGCGATCATTACACGATCGCAGTTGCATATCAGGCGCTCGTGATAGCATTCTCGAGTTTTCGTCTGGTTGGCTTCCAGACAAGTAATCCCAGATTCGAAGGAGTGGAAGCTCTAGCTCTTGTGAGCTGTTGACAGCCCATGGATGAGAACCTTCGTGCAATCGAATAGAAGGGTCGACCGAGTCCACTCCCAAGAGGTGTGATACCCTATCACGTGTAAGTGGTGCTGCCTCCATCTTGTCGAAGAATAATGTGAAGACAGATCCGACATCTGCACTGTGTTGATTTATATAGTGCACATATTTAGACTACGCTGCGCATGGAATCCTTTAGATGCTAGAGCACACTCGCGATTGGAACATGATGCTAACACTGCCACTGTGGTTCTGAGCGAGGCTGCTGCGGGCAGCTTTGTCACTCGCTATCCAGAAAGCTCCTCGACAATCAGTGGAAGCCCCTAGGCTGTTGCTCACCGGTCACTGACTGTATTTGAACAGGCCTTGGTCTCTGCCCCGCAGAAAGCATCTTAAGTGGTGTGATTTAACAATACGACAGCCTGACACGTGTGAGGCGTATTGCGCTTGTCTGTATCCGGAGCGCTGCAATAGGAACCTAGATGAGTTGTAATCATCAGTTTTCATAGATTTAAGTATCCTATTCAATATCAAAGTTTACACTGGATACTGCAAGCCGCTGACTCTGCTATGTTGGGTGATCGATGGCATAGCAACGCCGTTCATGTCGGTGAGAAGGCAAGAGCAAATCTCAGAACCTCATGGTAAATCGGAGCTAAGGCCAAAACACCTGCTACATAACTAATTCAGGATGCTATCAGTTGCCTCTGCGGGTCACGCATAAGTGTAAGAGGACATTCCTCATGAGAGAGCCTGAGCCGACCTCTAGGACCACATCGCTTCCAAAGTACCTCGAGTGAGACTTCTATCATGCATGAAGTCAATTGGTCGCATCTAGTATCTGAAAAGACTGTTGAGAGGTTCAGAGTAGCTGTAGTCTCGAATATATGGGGCAAACACGTGCGACTTCTGCGACCTCTTTGCCAAGCATCTCGCCATGCAATGCCCCAACGGCGGCGCAGTTGCATGTAAAGCCTGTTTGATCAGGCTTCCAACTCATTCAGCCAATTAAACAAGTCGTACTATGACGATGCTGCAAAGGGGCAAGTCGTCCTTGTCCGCAAGCTGTTCCGCAAGTATGCCACCCGAAAAATGCTACTTATTCAGAGTTCGCTACTCGGAGACTCCAATCTCGATGCTGTGTCCGAAAGTAAGATAAGAAAGAGGAGGAAGGCCTCCACCATTCAGCTATGGCAGATACTCCCGTCCACCTCTCCGCCAACGCACTGGCAACCTGGAATTTCTCTATCCCAACTTCTGTCTTGGGCTGATAAAGCGATGCGAGATGATTTTCAGCTTTACAACGGCGATCACGCTGCGTTCCTTGAAGCTCTCGAGCGAAACTCTTCTGCTTTTTGACTTGAACTACCGCATGAAGCTGATTGCAATGTCTGAAATTCTGTCTAGTACTGAGCGTAAAAATACAAATACACTTATCGTTAATCCCTACAAGATTGACCAGGATCAATCGCAGCGCTGGAAGAAGTCCTTGCCCTGATACTCATCTGTGACTTCACTGTGGGTCATGATGCCGCAGTACTTTGCGCCACCGTTCTGGTTGGCATATACAACCCTCAAAGGAGTCTTCATCTTCTGCTTCGAAGTCTTAAGGTCCTTGTCCCACTCGAGCTGTCCGGAGCGACCCTTGGAGCCCTGCCAAAATACCGGATACTCCCACAGAGGGGCGTCTTTGACGTCGTACTCCTTGACTCCCCATTCGATGTTGTCACCTCCTCCGTAGTGATGTGGGTCTCCGGAGATGCCTGTGACCAGTGCAGCTTTGCTGACTTGACTTTTGGCGTACGAGACATCGACTTTGAACTTCTTCGTCTTGGAATTGTTCGATTTTGGTGAGCACGTAACGGTGTCATCGCGAGTCTCTAGCGGTGCGGTCTGTGTCTTCAATCAGAAAGTGTCGAGGCTAAACAGGGCAAAAGCTGTAGCCGCACGACTACTCTAGTACTTCTAGAATAGCTACGATAAGTAGGCCTACGCCGCGCGACAGAAAGCAAACTTTCAACCACGACTTCTTATTCGTGATTTTGAATTGAGAAGTGAAACTGTACACTTACGGCTGCAA
Source organism: Boeremia lycopersici (assembly GCA_022609225.1). Lineage (NCBI taxonomy): Eukaryota > Fungi > Ascomycota > Dothideomycetes > Pleosporales > Didymellaceae > Boeremia > Boeremia lycopersici. The sequence continues at coordinate 170,923 of JAGKPY010000024.1, forward strand.
TATCGGCTGAGAAGGCAATTGGAGCCGGAGCAGCCAGCGTGCCTGCTACAAAAGTAGCAATGACGATTGAAGGGTATTGCATCTTTGGTGATGTAGACTTGAGATATTGTAGGTAGTGATGGTGAAAGCAGATTCATGTGTGCTGTTTTGTGAAGAATGTTCAAGTATTTATCCACAGCAAAGTACCTAGTACCGAGAGAGTGACTCGGACCTCCAGTATGGGGGATGTTGCGGACTCTAGGAGATGATACGCCGTGAATTACCGACTACCAAAAATCCTCCTCAGTTCAACGCAAGTACATGCGTAACTTCATTGTGTTGCATGCTGGATGGAAATTGGAATCTCCGATCAGGATTTAGGCCCAGCATGATTCAATCTTTGTCGGTGTCCGTTGGTTAAATTTTAGCAACTCGTAACCCGGCGACTTAGACCTATCCAATATTACAATACGAACCACTGCCGTATGACAAAATTATGTCTGTGAAAGCTTGTTTGGATGGCAGATATATATACGCGACCCTGACCTGCCAAGTCGTCGATTGGCAATCAGGGAAAAGGATAAGCACGCCGCAGAACCCGCTAATACATGTTGTAAGCTGCTCCCATCAACTTTAATCAGACTACTTTCCACAATGGTTTGTCAAAATCCGAAGACCGACACGACTTCTACATTGTCTGTTTCGTGGGTCTAACGCAAAGGGGTTAGCGCACGACCGCCCGCTCTTGCATAATAATCATGTCAGCACTCCAGATATCTGCATGCTCCTCTCTCTCCATTCACTCTCAAAACCAGAGCAAAAATATGTCCTCAGATGATACTACTTTACTTGCCCTTGAATCCCACCTCTACGAAGACTGCGATGATGAAGAAGACCTCCTCTGGAAAGCCCCTCTAGCAGCCCTGCTGGATGGCACACATACCCCTCTCCAAGCGGCGCAAGCAATTGACTCTTTAACTCGAGCCGAGACATCACGCCGCCTCCAAAAGCTGAATGAATACGCAGCAAGTCATCACATGACTACCGAAGCCCTAAAGTCAGATGACTGGACGGATCTTTACCCGCCGAACGCAAGTGCGTTGGCACAAGAGGTTATTCGGTGGTGATGTAAGGTGTGCACTGCGTTTTATCCGCACAGCGAAGGTCAAGACCGATTGATCGACCTGTTGGAGGAACTAAGAGGTCTTCCCCGATGGATGGCGCCGGAGACACGGCCTGATGAGAACGGCGAAGTAGTCGAGACAGAATTTTGGGCGTTTGGAAAGAACTGGATAGGGCTTGCAGACAAATTGCGCAGAGAGCGCGATGGTAGGTCATCACAACCCGCCTTATTCTCTGCTGTTACGATGTAAGGTAAAGACTGATTAGCATACTAACGCATTTGAGCAGATGCTGGTCCTTATACTCACATCCCCGAGTCTTGCACCCGCTGGCAGAATCTTCAATCTGCTATGGCCCGCGTTACTTCCAATCACCTAATTTACGGTGCACCCTTCACCGCCCTCCAGAATATTGTGACAACCGGCGAGCCAGACCGCAAGGTTCCTGATCTTGACATAGCTGCTGCTGCTCAGTGGGTGATTTGGCCAGTTGAATGTCGATATGTTTACGTTGAGTGTATGAAGAAAGAGAACACAGCCCACTACTGGGAGCCGTGGAGTATGCAGAGGTGGAACTTGTGGAAAGATGTGTTCAGACGTGCTGCAGGAGATGGTCGATACGATGATTGAACAAGAGGTATGACAGCACGAGCAATTCAGCAGATGGATGGAACCGAGATGGAAGTCGATGAAGAAGGCTCTGAGGGGTCTGTAAGCTGCCCAGACAAAACATAAGGGATTTCTCCATCTCGGTGGGCCCTACTGTTTTATTTGCAGGATAGTTCTATAGTAGAATGTACCACTTGGATTAAAGAAGTCTGCGATTACGTGATTACGATGTGTTTACTGAGCTAGGGCTCACACATAACACGACTCCAGGTTGAGCGGGGCCAAACAAGAGGCAGTAATGTATAAAGCAATTGCGGAATCGCATTCAGTATGCGAGATCGGACTTGATCAGTTATGAGCCATGCAAGTTGCAGCTTGCGTGATTGCCGAGATGGCGTATTGTGGACCTGGTTATGGCGTGTTTTGTCAGCTCGATGTCGTTAGGTGGCATCGGTATTATCTATTTGGCTGCAACGCTCACATAGATAAGAGCACAGTGTCTTGAGGGAAAGCGAGCTAAACAAATTAGTCGCAATTCGTTATCCGATAGCGTCTGCATCCCCACGAGATCCTGTTTCTGAAGTCGATCCTGAAGAGCTTAGGAAGGTGCGATGGAAGTACGCTGAGGAAGCCAACAAGCGTTTGAGACCTGAAGGCGCTGCCCAGTTCTTGCCTCTCAATGAATCCAGTGATGACCGACTGCGGGCTCTCCTTGATGATCCGTGGGCCGATCACGCAGCACTCAACGCCAGACCATCACCCGTTCACAACAATGACAAGGTCCGGTTCTTCATTCTAGGTGCCGGTTTTGGGGGACTTATTTACGTGGTGCGTTTGATTGAGTCTGGAGTTGCGGCGGCAGATGAAATTCGCATCGTTGATGCAGCTGGGGGCTTTGGTGGAATCTGGTACTGGCATCGATACCCCGGACTGCACTGCGACCTCGAAAGCTATTGCTACCTGCCGCTACTAGAAGAGACGGGTTATGTACTAAGTAAGAAGTACGCTCCTGCTGCTGAGATTCGGAAGTATGCAGAGCGAATCGCGAAACACTGGGAGCTTGAAGATAAGACACTGTTTCGTTCCGACGTCGAGCATGTGAAGTGGGATGATACCGAAGAGCTTTGGGCACTTTCTTTCATTGAGCGACGTGGCCCTGGTACGCATCCAATCAGATATCAGATCAAGTCCCAGTACGTCTATCTTGCTGCTGGAGTTCTCACCAAACCGCAAGTACCGAGGATTCCTGGTCTTCTGTCCTACAACGGCGACATTTTCCATACCTCTCGTTTCGACTATGGAGTCACTGGCGGTTCGCAGGATGATCAGACACTGAGCAACCTACGTGATAAGAGAGTGGCCATTGTTGGTACAGCTGCGACAGCGGTAGGCGCGATTCCAACGTTGGCCAAATACGTAAAGGAACTTTACGTTGCACAGCGGACGCCAGCCTACGTCAAGCCACGTAATGAACAGACCACCAATGCTCAAGAATTTGAACATACCATTGGGAGTTAAAAGGGATGGCAGTTTAAGAGGCAGATTAATTTAAGCAAGCACATGACGAATGCTGTCCTTCCAGGCCAAACAAACCTGGTGAACGACGGTTGGACAGACATGCCAGCATACTCTGCAGTAATGGGATCACCTGTGCACGGAATCATCAACCCTACAGTGGAAGGAAATGAGCGGCGGGCAACCTGGTTCCACGCTCTAGACCTACCTCATATGGACGCTGTGCGGCAACGCGTGGAAGACGTTGTTAATGATCCTAAGACGGCAGAAAAGCTGAAGCCTTGGTATCCCTCCTGGTGCAAACGCCCGACATTCAGCGATGAGTACCTGCAAGCATTCAACGAGCCAAATGTACACCTGTTAGACACAGATGGAAAAGGTCCATCCCACGCCACCGAACGAGGCCTTGTTATCGCTGGCCAGGAATACCCAGTTGATGTTATAACATTCAGCACGGGATACTCTGTCGCGGGTGGGCGCAACGGCGGAAGTCCGGCTGGCTGGGTGGGCATTGAAGTGCTTGGACGACAAGGACAGTCTTTGGACGAGAAGTGGCGTACGAATGGCGTGGCTACACTACATGGTTACACGACGAACGGCTTCCCGAATCTGTTCTTCTCCGGTACATCGCAAGGAACCATTACTGGAAACAAAGTTTTCATGTTAGGTCTCATTGCTCGTCATGTGGTTTTCTGGATTACAGAAGCTGAGAAGCGCGTTGGTAAAGGGGAACGCGCTATCATCGAGGTGACTAGGAAGGCAGAAGAAGAGCACAGTGCAGATATTATCAAAAGAGCACCGTTCTTCTCTTCTCTAGCTGGGTGCACATCTGGCTATTTCAATGGTCATGGACAGGGAAGCTCGGAAAATTTGATGGAGATAGAAAAACAAGCCAGGGGCGTAGTTTGGGCGGAGGGAACCATTTCATTTTTGGAGCATATTGGCAAGTGGCGGGATGAAGGACATATGAAAGGATTGGATATTACAGGAAGACCTATAGTGAGCACTCAGATACTATCGAAGTTGTGAATTGCAATTTAGGAGGTCGTCGGCTATATACCTCTTCCTCTTCAATGCGTCAAAATTTGCCTTCCACACCAGTCGTGAAGGTTTTCGATCAACACGGAGAGTTGACAAATTATGCGCCAGTCCGGTCTGATGCAGCATCTTCATCAGGTCCTGGAACTCCAGGGGATCTATCCTCATCATAGATCTGGCCGAAGCCGGGAAAAACCTCAGCAATCCCCGCATCAGCCGAGCCTTCAGATCCATCAGCCCAACCATCTTGGACTTCAGGTGCACTATCTTCAACGAGCCCTACATCAGCCCAGTCATCTAAACCGCCAGCTTCACCAGCCCATCCGGTTCGATCAGCTGTGACGTCCTCATTAATATCGCGCATATCATTGAAATCGTCAGCAACCCCTGCATCATCCAAAAGGCCTCCAAATTCAGATGCACTATCCCAATTACGTTCAACGTAAGGTGCATGGTTCTCGTCCTGTGTGTCATCATCCTCGAAGTCATCAAAGGATGGATGCTCAAACCTATGCTCGCGGCTTGGTGTAACGTCTTCGTACATGTTCAAGCGGTCCTCAAGGTCCCGCATTTGCGCTCTTAGAGTCCTGAACTCAGCAAACAAACGTTCTGGCCTCAGGCCCTCTACAGCTACCAAAACGCGGCTCCATTGGTGCTCCACGTCGCTTAGAATCGACTGATCAATAGGTACGTTGCTCAAGAAATGCTGAATATGCTCTTCCTTGGCGACGATAATTCGGGCGCGGAAAGCTATAAAGGATAGGGTGCCACGCTTATATTCGGCTAGTGGGGCTTGGGTGACATTTGCGATGTAGATGGCGATGTCAGTTGCTGTTGATGTGACGGACATTGACGAATCTGTAGACGTTGAAGGGGGCGAGAGAGGTGGCGAGGAGGGTGGTGAGTCAACGAATCCTTCTGGGGACCGCCAAGGAGGGAGATTGAACGTAGCCATTATTTTGAGGCAGCTGTCGGGATGTTTCTTGGACTGTAGTGAGAAATGGTTGATGTGTAGTGGTTTGTTATATAGAAAGAGGCTCTCTGTGAACTTATATAGAAGTGATCCAGTTGCATGTATCCGTACAGTAAATACCAGGATGCTCATGCACAACGCAGACGGAAAAATAAGTCCTCTTTGTATTGTGCAGTGGATTTGTAGCTGATTCTTCCGTACACTGGATGTGATATGCATTGTGTATTCGAGTGAAGAAATCATGTGCCCGAGTTCAACTTCCCTTGACTTCCCTCTTCTCGCTTGACGAGACTTCTCTGATAGCAGGGTATGATGATAGAATCTGGGTGAGTGGCTCTCATAGTCTAGTGAAGAGGAAGTATATATGTCTTCAAATGAGCCCAGGTTGGCACCGTTTACCAGGAGTGGTCTGATCACCCCTTCGTGATTATTGCGCGCGATCAGAACATTTCCAGTGGTGGTGATAGATGTCGATCTGGTCCTGTCATCTCCGCTCACTGATCTCTCTTGCAAACATTTTCTCGCCGTCGTAAGTACGCCATATATTGCAGCCCTTAGAATTGAAAGTCCTTCATAGGCTCTACATTGAGTCGGTGTGTACCTAGGCACATATGGGCTGTAGTTGGGTTGAAAGGCTGATTGTTGACTTGTGTACAGGCGGAAACATTTTCTTGGCCTTGAGATCTTCTGATGGTAGGTTGAGTAAAAGCATCAGGTTGAGATAAGCGTGCTGTATAATGGCCTTCATGGCTGTCTCGTAATAAGTAGCTTGTTAGAATTCTGTGGCCCACCTACCCGCCAAAGTTTTCAAGCAGGCTGTGGCAATCACCGTTGAGTCCCTGTAGCAATAGAATTCCTACACATCGTTTGTACTGCTGGTAAGAAAGAGTAATTCGTTTGTTGGCGGGAAAAACTGCTAGCTCTTTGTCCTCTTTCCCGCTTGCACTCTCCCAGCATCCTACTACCATTTTCGGAAACAAAAGTTGGTCGTTGTGATACCTTATGTTACTTACCCAATCCTACGTGCTGGTGACTTGCTTTGTTCTCTTGTCACGGTTTTCTCTTTGTTCATGAGTCTCAGCCAGTATTATCCCGTACATTACCCTTTCATCCTTGGATACAAAGTAAGTCTCTTCTTTCACAATCAGCGACGACAAACTGAATTATTTGGTAACCACCCCAATGAATATTGATATAGCTACAATTGCATGTTAGCCACAATATTAGCTGCATCATCTCAGCCACATCTTCTGCAATAAACAACCCTTTAGCAAGAATCAATCCTTCAGCACTTTCACAACGAGATTCCATACACAGAATCAGCAACGGGGTCCCGAACTCAATGAAACTATGTGCCTCAGGGATTAGTTTCCTAAGTTCTGAAATCCTTTTTCTTCGCCCGCTGGGTATCTGTTCGAGACTCAGCGTCGTCTGCTATACAACGTCTCCTCTCGCCAGCAAGCATCCTGTCTGCTTTGTACTTCTTCTCTTGTATCATACCTTCGCGTCACTCCGGCCACACGTGGTTCCGGCTTTCGGGTGATGGCACTGACCATAGTATCTGTTCTGTCTAGTGGTCTCTACCAATTAGACAAGCACCTAGGTACGGCATGGTCAACATAATCTACAACATAGCCTTCAACTGCAGTTTATGTTTTCTTGGCCCACTATTCCTCGGTATCCGCTGCGTCACACTCGTTTGCATTCAATCAGCTGTGTCCCTCACCTGGGTCTCCCACAAACTTATCGACTCCAATAATTCCCTGGAAGAAGGTATCATCACCAAAGGAACAGAGCTACACGTTTGGATATCAAGCCTAATCTGGGCTGTCATCGCCACTGCCATAGTCTATGGCGCTTTTTGATTCCGTCGTGTAATTTGTACTGTTGCTCGTTCCACAGTCATCAATGCACTAACAACAGTTGTTACAGCTCTGCCGGTCTTCCAACATCTCGCTCTAGATTTTGACCCACTTCCGATCAGAGCAGTTGTCAATGAGCTTTTGGCTAGCTCTGAGGATTTGAGGTCGTCGAGTGCAGCCAGTCAGCTTGAGCGAGACAGATCACATCTACAAAGAGACCCAACACACGTACAGAACTGAACTCAGAGGGCAATGTCAAAGTGTTCGAAACCAGGTTGGCAAAGAGTTTGACAGGCTCTGATGATAAGATCGGGGTAGCTCTGCTCATATAAATCACAACGAGCTCGAGTGTTCAACTTATTCTAGTTATGCATAGAGTCAGAGCCAGAGTGCACATCAAAATATTTAGGCAATTTTAAATCAAAAGCGGAGCCAGATGACGAGGAGACCCATGCTTCCTTCTCGCACATTAGTTAGAGTAGAATCTAGAATCTAGAATTGATAGTTAGAAGGGAGAATACATCAAGAATCCGTCAACAGACGTCTTCAGACCGTGCATCGTTCACCAGCGAGCCATGTAACGGAGCGGCAGCTGCCATTCGTCTCACACCCACTGGGCTGCACGTATCAGCCTGCACCGCCCCAGCCGCTCGCGCTCGCGCTAGGATAGCAGCGTAAGCATGCAGGCGCAAGCGAGCCTTGTCTGCTGCGCTGCTCTCACGATCCAGTCCGATGCTGTCATATGTAACTGAACCCCTTTCTTTCCCCGCTGACCTCCTCACGTTTACACGCTTGCAGCTTTTACAATCTTACGCTTTCACGCCTACACGCCAGGTGGTTGTACAGGTCGATGCTCTTGACGCGATACACAACCCCGCAGCTTAGCCCTAGGTAGCGCGCACGTGTCCCTTCACTTAGCGGGCACGTGATACGTTAAGCACGACCATCGCACACAAGCCGCCACACCATAAATGACTCGGCGCTGCCTTGATGCGACGGAATACACGGTGGGATGGATATGCGCGCTGCCTGTCGAGCTGGCCGCAGCGCAGGTGATGCTCGACGAGGAGCATGATAATCATCATTCGACCCAGTACACGCTGGGCCGCATAGGTAACCACAACATCGTCCTGGCATGTTTACAGGCCGGCCGAATGGGAATTGGCCCTGCTGCATTCAGCGCAGGACATCTTGCGTCTACATTCCCGTCAATTCGCCTCGGACTGATGGTGGGCATCGGTGGCGGAGTTCCAAGTGCAGCAGACGTGCGACTGGGAGACGTCGTGGTCAGCCAGCCAGTGCTGCAGCATAGCGGAGTGGTGCAATATGACTTTGAAAAGACAGGAAAGGACGGACAACTGACGCGGACCGGGTCCATGAACGCGCCACCGAAGGCGCTGCTTCACGTTGTCACTCAGCTAAGGGCGCGCCGCTATCAGGACACCCAAGGCCGCGATTGTCTTGCAACTCATCTAGCAGCCTTCGACAAGATTCCAAACTTCACTCGCAAGAAAGCTGGGTCCGACGTTCTGTATACGGCGACGTACCAACATGACGGCGGAGCGACGTGTGAGCTGTGCAGCGAAGACCAAATCCTACCCCGTACGGCTCGAAAGGCTGGTGAGTAAGTGACAATCCACTACGGCACAATAGCATCTGGCAACCAGGTGATCAAGGACGGGCTAACGCGAGATCGGCTGAGCAAAGAGCTAGGCGGAGTGCTATGCTTCGAGATGGAAGCGGCGGGCCTAATGAACGACTTTTCGTGCCTTGTAGTGCGAGGCATCTGCGACTACGCCGATTCGCACAAGAACAAGGAGTGGCAGCCATATGCCGCAGCAACTGCAGCAGCGTGTGCGAAAGATATCTTGTCACTTGTACCCGCAGCAGAGGTCGTGAAAACTGCAGTGACGAGCAAAGCTACCACATACCGCGTCCCCTTCAGCCTCAAGAACGTTCCTGTGGGAAGGTTTGCAGAGCGACCGCTAGAAACGGAAGCACTAGAGCGAGTACTTCTACCGCAAGGCGGTGTAAAGCAACGGCGTTTGCTTGCAGCCCACGGACTGGGCGGTGTGGGCAAGACACAGCTTGTAGCCAACTTCGCCCGACAACACCAGAACCACTTCTCTTCAGTGTTGTGGTTTGATGGAAGCAGTGAAAGCAACCTCAAGCAGAGCTTTGCTGCATTTACGAGCCGTATCCCGGAAGGACAGATTCCCGAGACCAATAGGCTTTCTGCCGCTACCCAGGGCAGCGACATCGGCATGATGGTGAGAGGTGTACTAGGCTGGTTGAGCATGCCGGAAAACAGCGACTGGCTGCTGATAGTCGACAATGTGGATCGAGACCGTCGACGGCGTGAAGAAGATCCGGAGGCATATGATGTGCAAGACTATCTGCCTGAGGCTGACCATGGATCGGTACTGATCACAGCTCGGAGAGGGCTGGGAGGTGAGAATAGTGGACAAAGAGCAAGCGCAAGCCATCTTCAAGACATGGTACGGTAGAAGCGTTTCTCGAGAGGGGGATGAGCTACTAGAGCTGCTCGATCGTCTACCTATGGCTTTGACACAAGCTGCTGCGTACATGAATGAGACAGGCACGAGCTTCAATACTTACATTCGTTTGTACAAAGGGCAGTGGCAGGAGCTGATGAAGCCGCATGATGGCAGGGATATTCCGCTACGGAGTTACGCTAATGGCAGCGTGGCAACCACCTGGATGATATCCTACACGGCTCTTCGACAAAGTAACGAGGCAGCTGCGAATCTGTTGCTATTGTGGGCGCACCTGAAAAATACAGACCTGTAGTATGGTATGCTGGCCAATGTATCGCGGCATTTTCCTGCGACTGCATCCGCGGGGCAAAGAGCGGCACGTTCTAAAGTCATAGCTAATGGTGGTATGGCTTGGAGAAATTGCACACAGCGAAACGGCGTTTATCGAGGCTATCAAGACGCTCCGAACCTACTCTCTAGTGGGGGCGGGTGATGAAACTTGATACTCAACGCACCCGGTGGTGCACCAGTGGGCACTACACATTCAAGACGACAGGCAGCGGATTGCGTTATCGCGGTTGGCAATTGTACTTGTTGGTTACGCATTACCAGATGAGGCCGAGAAACAGTACTGGAAGATTCAAGCGCGACTTCTTGCGCATGCCGAGCGGTGTGAGAAGCAGGTAGCGACAGAGATATCGCGGATCGAACGAGCTGAGAGTGAGGCTTATGAGCAGTATGATGATGAGTTAATACTGCTATTGGCAATTCGAAGGCAGGATTTTATCTACCGCCAACTTGGAAAGTTCGAAAAGGCAGAGTTGATGTACACACAAGCGCTGGAAGGCCTCAACAAAAGGGACGTCGCGACGGAGCGTTTACACATATTGCCCCTGTTCAACGCCTTGGGAATACTCTATCAGAAACAAGGGAATTTTGAGAAGGCAGAGAAAATGTACACACAATCACTTGATGGCTCTATGGAGATGTATGAGGCAGATTATCCGGAGACCCTGGGGACAATGAACAATTTAGGCAACCTCTACCGGGAGCAGGGAAAGCCCGACAAGGCAGAGGAGATATACTTCCAAGTGCTAGAGGGGTTTAAAAATACGCCAGAGGAAGATAATTCGTTCAGGCTCGACGTAGTCAACGACTTAGGCCATATCTACGCTGATCAAGGAAAGCTCGACAAAGCAGAGGAGACATTTTCGCAGGCGCTAGAAGGGTATAGGAAGATCCTGGGGGAAGATAGTATTGCAGCGCTAGAGACAGTCGGTAACTTGAGCAATGTCTACCGCCTGCAGGGAAAGCTAGATACAGCGGAGGAGATGTTGATGCAGATAATACCTGAGTTTGGAAAGAAGGTAGGGGAAGATCACGACCTAACACTAGGTTTATTCGAGACCCGAGGCGCCATTTACAGTGCACAAGGAAACCCAGAAAAGGCAAAAGGAACGTATTTGCGTGCGCTAGACGGGTATAAGAATGCACAAGGACCAACCGGAATCTTTACCCACATACCAGCTCTTAGCATCATGCTCTCCCTTGTTATACTATCTGAACAGATAGATCACATAGAAGATACAAGAGCGTGGTGCACAAAATTGCTCTCGGGCTAAGAGAAGGTTTATGGGCAAGATGATCCCAAGTGTCAACAATTGCGCGACAAGCTCGACTGGCTGGAAAAGACTGATAACAACGGCGAGAATAACGACGGCAACGTTCGGTGCGAAACTGTAGGACCAAAGAAGGTGCCTAATCGAGCTCTCCTGGATACAGGTTATCCACAGCTTACGCCTACGTCAAGGCGGCATCGAGTACTGAGGAAGCTGGGCTGGAGCGGAGCATGAAGCTGGCAGTTGGACCCGCGATTTTTCAAGCTTTTATTGAAGGAGGACAACTGTTGGAACCGATGAAGTAATTATAAAATCATTGCTAAACAAATCGCATCAGACTCGGAACATGAGTAAAAGTCAAAACTCCCAAAGCCAAATTATTCTAAGTTCAAAGCACACCGAAACACCTCGCCAAAGCTCAATCATCACCCGCTCTACTAGTACATGATGTAAGGGCCGGAAGACCCAGCCAGCCACTCAATAACATCAGCATCACCTGTACCCACCAACTCGCCGCCGTAAGTCTGTCCAGCCGGGCAGAGGAAGCTCTGGCCGAAAGTCGGGAAGCCCGGAACCCAAGTCGCCGAACCGCCAACCGTCGCAGTCATACGCCCGACGTACTGGTCCCTCAGATTACCCGAAGGCCAGGAAGAACTGTCAGCCTCGGCCGGAGCCAAAGATGTAAACACATCAAACTGCGCAGAGCCGGAAACGACTGCGCTGCTGTCAAGGTCGAAGTGGAAGGTGCAGATCTTGCCAGCTGACTCGGCTGGGAACTCAAAGGTGAGGAGAGTGGTGATATCGGTTGTCTTGCCGTCTTTGAAGATTCTGCCGTATGCCACGTCGTGGTGCACCGCGCCTGTGGAGACTTCGTACTGAGAAGTGACCTCTGGGCGGATGATGTTGGAAGGCTCAGGTCTGGTGCTGGGGCAACCGCTGTTGGTATCGATAGGTGCGGCTGAAGTGAGGCCAATGATGGCGATTGCGATGGCGGAAGTGAAGAACTGCATGTTGAGTGATGGATTGGGCTGGAATCGAAGTGGATGGATTGAGTTGAATAGATATGCGAAGCTGGATTGGATTGCAGTGATGATGAGACTTGTTGTGATGATGATGATTGAAGCATGATTTCTCGTGTCTTTATAGTTATTTGGACGACTTCATAGTCAGTGCTGTTCTTAGAATAGAAAAAGGTTGACCTTCACAGCCTTCACAGCCATTGAGCTGAAGAGCTTATTGGATCGTTGCAGTGGCTCAGTTAGTGATTGATTCGGACAAAACAGACAGTCCGGTCGTGGAAGTTTGGTACCATTCACGTCTCGCTGCATGCGATTGGGCTATGATCACGTGTGCGGCTGAGAGAGGGCCGCAGCCACACGTGCAGCTGAGAAGTCTGAAGAGATCCTATCTTACTCTGAGCAGATTACTTACGCCCGCTGGCTTATTGTCTCAGCCAGATCGTATAGAGCCAAGGTGAGTACAGGAATTCTGCATCAGACGGCAGGATCGACGCCCGAATAGCTAGACAGGAAGCACTGGGTGCTCCAACACGCAATCTGCTGTATTTTCCGCAGTGTCAGAGCATCACAGGCCCGTCATAAATCAGTAGTGAGGTATTAGAATGCATAAACGAGCTACTTGTCTGAGCAATCGATGTCAGTTGTGTGGCTCTTCGTCTCAGTGAGCCTTCCCAAGATAACGAGCTGTGCTTACTTCTCGCTAAGTAATGAGCAGCTCGTCTTTACCTCAACTAAAGATCAGCGCTGTGGGGCAGTGCTTTAGGAACTTGTCAGATGATAGTAAATCGCAAAGGAAGAAGTCATGTGTCATTTGAAACCTAAAGGGCCTTCTGGATCGTATTCCTGCCGCTTGGGAGAGCAGTAAGCCAGGCCAGATGCTGCTGTGTATCGTGACGAAGCCCGTGCCGAATATTGAGAAGATTCAAATCTGAGTTGAGAGACAAGGAGAGTGTGTGGCTAACATCAGCCCTAAAGTAAATCAGATCACAGTATTGGATGCTCAATGAACTAAAATGTGCGCACCATCTGATAAGCGTTCAATTCAAATGAACTCTCATCGTGGCGCTGCTGTTGGTTCCTCAGTCGTACTGTCAGTGCCAAGGACCGCTCTGATGGCTCCAAGGACGCCCGAGGCCCTTTGTAGGCAGTGCTATATTATTGTTAGATAATGAGGCTCATTATACGAGCTTATCTTTTCCGAGTACAGTAAAGCTTTCGATCTGCTTTACCGCATTGGTCTGTGCTGAGATTGAGAGTAGATCGAACTACATGACCCTTTTCGCAGCAGAAAAGGCCTACTTATATAAGCTATTCTGGGGGTACTAAGGTAGTTGCGCGTAGCTGCATTTTTGCCCTATTTTAGCTTTCACAATCCTGAATGTCTTTCCAGACAGCCAGGTTCTGCATAATGCCTACCTCATAGAACTTGTCTTTTTGACTACAATATTCCTGCTCTTTCCGAGGCTTTGAATGTCTGTGGGCACAGTCTGCACGTATCGAAGCATGCATTGCGGACTGAGTCCGAGCGCTGACTGGTGGCATTTTGAAGATTCTTAGGCCGCTTATAACAAACACAGGAAGGCCGAAACGTAGATAAAATTTCTAGGAAGGTGCAAAAGAGGTATGTGCACGCATGATCTCCTCGAGAAAGTGTACGAACAAGAACAAACGTGATCTGCTGAGGTATGTATGTCGGAGATTCAATTTCATACAGTACGTGCTGACGTGACCAGCGGGGAGACTTGGAAACACGGACGTTCCTATTGGCCAAACGCCTACACCCTCCTCCAACTCTGACCAGAACACGAGCCAACGTTGTACTTTCGACCATGTCATGCTGCGCACCGGTCCTCTGCGTAGTTAGAGAAAGTAGGCGCTGTAGTTAATGAAGGTGATAGTGGCTGGAGCGGCCACTTAGTCATTAGGGCCTCGGTGCGATGTCGTCACGCTCCCGCATTGCTCCAAATCTGTTGGTTTGATAAAGCTGCTTTCACGCCTATGCTCCTGCAGACTGCCGCGCCAGAGTTCTTATTCAGCACTCACCCTCGCCAGCTTGTGGCGTTGCCCGCAATAGAACTGCGGTCGTCGCTGTGAGGCTAGGTTTGCTGCGCCCTCGCTAACACCCAGGTCCTCACGAGAAGACTTGATCTCGACAAGTCTTTTGCACGCTGCGAGCCGCGACTAATGTGTCCGATTCGTCTGCGCACTTACTTTAAGCATACTTGGCTGATGATACACCCTCCGGGAATGTGACATGATGTCACCAGGTGTGCGGGTTCATGCAACTGCGCCCTTCCCCGAGCGATGCATGTCGAGGCTTCTGCCTGGCGCCTCAGATTTTAGGCTCACTCAGCCTCCCAATCAGGGAGGGGTCACAACACATGACGGGCCAACACGGTCTCAGCTTTGTCCGATACAGCCCACCATCAGCCTGATGAAGTACTTTCATGGAAGCAAATCCCCGATGATTGCAACACCACACATGTCTTAGCAGTACTAAGCAGCTCTGTTTAAGCGATGGACGACAACGCGCAACCCTACGAAGTGCCTTCGGTCGAAGACTACTTCTCTGACAACACTCAAGGGTGGAACGAGTATCGCCACGCTCAAGAGTCAAACAGTGCACCGCGGCACAAACGGGGCCATCGAGGCCGGAAGAATGACGGACTTGGTCGGCTGTTCCACATGGCCCAGCATCTTACCAAAGCAGAGCTCGACGCTCACCTGAAGAGGCTTGGTCTGCCAGACGATGAACCCGACATGATGCCTGTAGTCCGCGACGGTATGTTTGCCCGCGTTGGTGAACTGCTGCAGTTATTTGGTCAAGTTGACTGGGCTCTGCGGCCCAGGACATTCTGCATTCTGCGCGTGTTGGGCTGCCAAGAGCTGATGGACTCCTTTGTTGCACTCAAGATGACCGATGCGTCTCTGCCGTATAGTGCTGGCAATCTACCGAATGCGATCAAGGGCGATAGGCGGTCTCGGTTCTTGAAGTTACAGAAGTTCGTTCTCTCCAATCCGGACCTCGCACACCTGGAGAAGGACGGCGGATCCCATCTAAGCTTCCCAGTCGTCGCTGACGGATACTTCTCATCGATCCAGCCTCTGGGCGAAGGCGGGACTAGTATGGTAGATCACGTGTTTGGCCCAATGACGTTGAAGCACTTCGCCAGAAAGCGCATCCATCGCGGCAAATCAGCGCTTGCAGACCAGAGGGCCCTGAATATCTTCCTCAACGAGCTTGAAATACTCAAAAAAGCGTCGCATCGACATCTTGTGAAGCTCGTCTCCTCATACACCGATCCTACTTACGTTGCGATTATCATGCGACCTGTGGCTGATGGGCATCTCAGAAATTACCTACAGCAACCATTGAGCAAGCATTCGGATCGAAATGCTCGCCAGCAATGTATTCGAACATTCTTTGGATGTCTGACAAAAGCCCTCGAATATCTCCACTCGAACAACATTCAACACAAAGACATAAAGCCGCACAACATCCTTGTGAAGGGAAATGAGGTGTATCTTACCGATTTCGGCACTGCAAAAGCCCATGGAGAGTCCAGTCGAAGTAACTCCACAGGGCCTGTTCGTGCTTTCACGCCCAAGTATGTCGCGCCTGAGATTTATGTGTATGATGTGAGTCGCCTCAACGCTTGTCACACGGTGCATAGTTGACTTCACTTAGCCTCACGGAAAGCCGAGTGATATATGGTCAATGGGATGTGTTTTCTTGGAGATGGTCACAATCCTGCATGATCGTACGCTGGAGAACATGGAGAGGTTTTACTTAGAGCACGGTACCAAGTACGGGCCCTACCATTTGAATCAGTTGGCTACGTCAGCGTGGATCGATGGGTTATGTCAGACATCAACTGCCTCGGACCTCGAACCTTTGACATGGATTCAAGAGATGTTGGAAGCACAACCTGGTTCCCGCCCGACGGTCTCGCAAGTGTTGGCATCGATTTCAGATGCACAAAGCGAGCATCGCTTCTTCTGCTTCGCTTGTACCGAGCCAAGTCACGAAGCTGTCCCGCCAAAGATGTCAGAAACACTCACTGGGACAATGCTGCAGGATATGCTGCAGAAGAGCTATGGCAACGACAACCTTAGTGACGGCTCTGAAGAGACGGTGACTGCCCAGTTTTTCGAAGAAGTAGGCGTTCTTCCATTTGGAAACACTGGCAATGCGCATGTACCCCAATCTCAGGACGGGCCCAATTCAACAGACAACGCAGAGCTCAACACACAGCCAGACTCCACGTCTGTAGAGGCCGCGAGCATGAAAGAAAATATTGGCATTGATGGCACTACAGCTCGATCTACAAAAGCTCCAGTGGCCGCGACCGACACGGGTACTGTGGACAACCTCAGTAAGCCTCTTCGCTCCGCATTTCGTGAGACCAAAGAAGATGCCTCTCAGCCAGTGAAACAGGTGGCCTTTGCAGCACAGCCGGAACAGAAAGAGTCGAACCAGTCTTTCAGTCGTACGGAGAGATTCTCAGGGTTGCACAACGATCGACGACCTCTACCTACAGAGCCAGAGTTTGAAGCTGTCGACATCGATGATCAGCCCATTCTGGCCCCGGAGCCTCTACGGTCGCCACCCATCGAAATCAAAGACTGTGATCCTCTTCCAAAGGCTAGTTTTGTACCCTCCTACGTCCTAGCAGGTTCCAATCGATTCACTATGCACGAAGTGAGATCGATTGACCCAACATTGGGCAGATTCAATTTGTTCGTCTATGGTCGGCTGATGTTTCCGAGCGCCGTGCGTGGCTTCGCTGCTCACTCAATAAAAGGCGTGTATTCTCCAATGCACCAGAGACGTCTGGTTCCATCGGCTCAAGATTGGGCGAGGGCAAACGTATCGATCAAGCACGCGGCGGAAATCATGACGCCAGCTGTTCTGCGGGGATTCGATGTCTGGCGACCATCTAGATGCGAGTTCGCTGCCATCCAGCAGGTGTCTTCTACAAGAGCCATACTCGCGAACAGGGACTCGAGACAGCTTCGTTCTATTAGTGACGAAGTCCCTGGTAAAGTTACAGGGTTCCTGCTCATGGGACTCACGGAAGAGGCGTTGAGGTACTGCGATCTAGTCTTCTGTTCCGATCGCCGAACTCTCCAACAAGGACGAGCAACTGCCCGCGACAAGGATGACAAGGACGGAGAACGATATACCAACGTCAACGCGAGTCCGCTCTTCGAACGTCGCAGAGTGGCGGTAGATATACAGTTGACGACTGGACACGTCCGATCTGTTTCTGCACTGACATACGTGTGGCAGGAGGGTATGGAGAGATTGTGGCACCCCTGGCGTCCAGAATCATTCGTGCGCGGTTCCGGTCTGTCGAGTATATCCAGTGTTGAGTCTCAAGACTGGACACAGGAAGAGGCCGCTCTAGCTCAAACCATGAAGATCAATTACGCGCTCGTTGGAGACGAGGTGTGTGCCACCGTATTGTCTGGGGATCTGCCAAGATTGAAGGAGTTGTTATATGACCAGGCCGATATTGATGGGCATTGCAGAAAGTATGGCACACCTTTGCAGGCCGCAGTGGTCAAGGGCAATGAAGAAATGGTTGAATTCTTGCTTCAGTATGGAGCCAGCCCTAGCAAGTCAGGGGGAAGATACGGCACGCCGCTCATTGCCGCTACCATTGGGAGTAAGAAGGCTATCACCCGTGTTTTACTTCAGCACCGTGCAGATGTCTTCGCAACCAACAAACAACATGTCAATGCGCTCTACCAAGCTGTCGGACATGGAGATTGGGCGATTGCTGAGATGCTGCTGGAGGCAGGCGCATGGCTGATGGAGGACTACGGTGAGATCAAGGACCTCGCTTTCGAGACGCGGGATAAGGATCTACAGAGCCTTCTGCGCCAGTACGATATTCGGGATGCGCAGTTGGCTGCGATTGAAGCTGCCAAAACTTCATCTCAGATCGACAACGGGAAGCGGCGGAAGAACATCGCTCTTCTGCAGACTTCATCGCATGTGTTGAGATTAGTTTTAAAGAAGGTCCTCGTTCTCAGCTCAGAACCGGGAAGCTGGCGAGGTCGCAAGGGTGTCGCTGTGACACGGGCTGCTTTGGCAGCAGGTGCACCTCCGACGATTCTGAAACACATACGCAGCGCCATCGATCCCGTGTCGAAGCTGATTGACGCATTAAAAGAGACAGACAGGCAACGGGAGGAGGCTGAAGAGAGAGGTGCTTACGAATCAGGCAGAGTTGAGGAGCTGGACTCGAATACAGACGATGATTTGGAAAGGCAGAACCCACGGATCAATGTCATACAAGCGGGAGGATCTGAAGACGATGAAGATCAAGTGGGCCACCAAGCCTCCCTGAGCAGGTCTTCATCCACATCGTCGAGATCATCGCTGGCACGAAGTCCTGTCGAGTCTGTGCAGATGCCGAAGTTAGACTCGAAACCTCCATCTCCGATAAATCTGGCTTCACGGAGAAATTCAATTTCCAAATCTCGGACGAATCCGCTGCCATCAAACGATCAGCCCCTTAATCAACGATCAGACGTTCCACAACTTTCAGTGCCGCACCCACGCCATCGCACTACATCGGCAGGCACAGACCCGCCAAATCAGTGGAGTTCAATAGATGGTCCCTCATCGCCTCGAGTGGGCTCCCCTCAAAGTTCTCAGTTTCTTGTACGGTATTTCAGACGATAGCCTCAAACATGCTGACATTTGTAGAATCTTCCGGACACGCATCGACCACGTGCTCGTTCTCTCGACAATCCGAAACCTCCGCAAGGTTTGCATAGGCGGCTATATGCTCCATCCGATGCTCAAAGACCTGTCGAAGTGCCAGACCCCCGCTATGGACAGGCTCAACGGGCAGTCTATCGACCACGTGCTCATTCACTCGCTGATCCACCTCCGCCGTACAGCGCAGTCGAGCCAGGGTACACCACGGCAGCAGCGAATCATCTCCGGATGCAAGATGGGGGGCCTATGCGCAACTGGGAGCCCAGTAGACGAGGGCAAGTTGCAGCTCAGAACCCGCCAACACCTCGCGAGCATAGACGACGATCCGACACGCCGCAGTATAGACGGTGCACGAAATGCGACGGCGTGGGAAGATACAGGGAGGTTTGGATGGACCGCAACAATCGGAGACAGGCGGAAGAGGTATATTGTCAGCCCTGTGCTGGTCGCGGAGTGCTGTAACTCTAAAGGACGACCAATTTAGCAGCTCGAATCGTCACGTACTTTGTACAACATAACTATTGAACTACAGGAAAAGAGCGACAGCTCAGATGAATTCATCAGTCATACGTGACGTACGATAAACGATAACAAAGCATCCTGGTAATAACGTTATACTCAGAAATTCCTGTGGACGATCTCCACTACATCTCAATCAGGTCTGGTCTTTTCGCCTCCCCAACCACTGTACGTCTTACTTCTAGCTCTCCATTTTCACCTGCTGCAGTTTCTCGGCGATGATGTCACCTTCAGTGCTTCAGTTCTTCACGGGCGGTGCATCGGGTTTCTTTGAGGCCACCTTGTCGTCATACGATGGTGGCAAATCGGTAGACGAACGGATCGAGGCCGCTTTCGAGTGCGAGATCCACGATGCACCATCATCAACCGGTTTCTTAGCACCCAGCTCTGGCCCCATTGAGGACTCTGACATAGATCTCGTCTCCAGCTGCTTCTCGTGGAACACCGGGAAACTGGCTGAAGCTCCCTCAAGCGACGCGTTGCTCGCCCGTCGACGCCGGCAGAACCACCAAACTGCAACCCCAATCATCATCGCACCGACAATACCGACAACAATCCCGGCAATCACACCTCCAGAGAGGCCTGACTTTTGCGAGCCCGAGCCTGAGTTTGAGCCTGAGTCTGAGTCTGAGGCTGATGCCGAGGTAAACACAGGATGCCGGATGCTCTGATCCACGATCTGGGCTGGGCAGTGAATATCGCGGGCTTTCGCGCAGTTCCATTGCTCCTCTAGGTCGATAGTGCCATCGCGCGATTTGGTCGCGATCACGCATTCCTCGTACCAGAAGGCACACATCTGCCCGCGGACGGTCTGCTGGTACACCTCCATGCTGGTAGTTAGGTCGGTGCCATTGGCGCACTTGCAGCCGTACTCGAGTGAGTTCTGTGCGCGTTAGAGACGCTTCTGGAGAGCGGCGGCGCACCTACAGAGTCGCATGTGTTGTCACTTGAAAAAATATGGTTCTGGCCGCCGCAGAGATCGATGCATGTCGTTGTCTGTATGTCACACCATGATTGGCGCGTGTCTTCCGGGACGTCGCCTGCGGCAACTCGGCAGCACGGGATCACGGTGGTGAGTTGGGCTTGTGAGGTGATGGTAAGGAGAACGAGCGTGACGATGGCTTCGGTGATGAAACGCATGGTGTTAGCTTGACTGGTCGATTCAGACTGGGAATTGAGAATAGCAGCAGGCGAGTCAGGCCATATGAAAGAACCGGTTATCTCGGCGGGACGCCTGAGATGGTCTTGGCTGTCAGACTACCTCGTGTTCTTTGGTGGTGAGGCAGCTCCCAAGGCTGAAAGCTGTTATGACACTAGTCCTGTAAGTAGGCGAACTGCATGCAGCGCTGTCTAATTCGTGGAAGGTGGCTGGCCTGACGCTATACGGGTTAGAGGGGCGCGCGTTCAACGTCCTTGGTGAAGTCACATCAATTATCAGGTCAACATCAGTGATGAAAGCTGATTAATTCGATTAGAAATACTCCTACCCCGTAGCCCAAAATAGCGCAGCAAATGGTACCTCGATCTCGCGGCACTTCGACCCGAGCCCCTCTCCCGGCTAGCTTCCGTTCAGACGTACTTGACAGTGACCTGAGAGCCGCTGTTGATGGTGACGTCTGTGTAGACAGTGCTGCCCTGCTTGAGGTCGATGACAGTAGCACCGCTCAGGGTGTCGGTTCCGCCCGTGCTAAGCGCAGCACTGGCCTGAGTGAAGACGACAGTCCCGAAGTTGCTGAGCGCAACCAGACTGCCGTTGGACTCAAAGTCCTCAACAATCCACTCGGCGTTCTGACGGCACAGAACCGATCCGCTTGGCGCACTCAGCGTCTGGCTGACGCTCTTGCCCGTGCTGGCATTGGTGAGCTTGACAGTGCCCTTGGTAGTCGACGTCGCGGTGATGTCGACCTGGATAACGTTTCCGGCGCTGACGGCGAAGTTGGAGAAGTCGTACGCGTAGTCAGGGAACCACTCGTACCAGGCGTCGTACGACACGGCGCCGGAGCTGGACACGGTGAAGTCGATACCCACCTGCAGCAGGCCGCTGGCGCACGAGTCGCCGTCGATGCCGACCCAGGCAGATGAGGACTCGGTGCTGGCGGAGCCCACATGCTTGGGTGTGGGGACGGTGAAGCGGCCCGTAGCTGACTTGAAGTAACCGGACGAGGGCTGCTCGAGCACGACGCCGGACCAGTTGGACGAGTATTCAACGTGCGCAGTCGTGTTGTCGATGCCCTCAACGAACTTGGCGTTCTCCTTGAGGCTGCTGCCGACCTTGACCAGAGGCTGGGTCCTGTGGCGGCGGCTGCCATCGGCGCGAGACTGGACGCGCTCGGCGAGTGTGGAGGGACGGGCCAGGGCCGAGCCGGCGATGGCGGCGGAGAGGAAGGCGATGGAGAACTTCATGTTGAGCGGAGACTGTAGTCTTGAGGTTGAATGGAAGAAGTTTTGTGCTGTGGTAGTGAGTATTGGGCGAAGATGCGACTGACCTTTATACATCTTGGTGTCCTTCATCTTCACATGGACCCTTTCGACGTGTGATGGTCCGAAGTCGACTTCCATGATACCTTCCTAATCGTACAGTCCCATTGAGCTTTTTTGATACTCGTATATACTAACAGCGGCCAACAAGGTCAATCAAGTAAGGCGTACATCGCGATAGGATTGATTGGCCGTAGAGAAGTGTGCGAACGATGGGTGATGCGCGCTGCCAACCCTGTCCAGCTTCAACAGTGACACTCCACAGGCCCGAATTGCTGTCCAGTCCTTGTCTGAAGTCTCCGTCGTCGTCGGCCGTAATGTAGAAGTACTGGGTCTAAGTGGGTCTTGAGTCGTGCCTTCCTGTTCGGGATGCGAGCCGCCGGTCGACGCGAAGGGCTCCAGTCGCTACAACGGTGTTATGAATACTCGTTGGCATTTTCAGTAGAGAGAAGGGGGTTTTCAAAAGCGATGCTGTTGCATCTTGGGTCTTCTCGCTTCCTAGAGACGTAGCCTTCACGCCGCAGTCCTGCGTCGTACACGCAAGTCTGTGTCGCACCAGCAAACACAACACGCAGCAGTCAACTACTCATTAGCTGCTACCCACTAGCTACTATTCATTAGCACCGACGATATATTAACTGCGTGAGAAGCTTGTCAATGCTTATCAGTCACATAGCGCTTGGCGGGGATCCATGCTCGGACTAGCCCGAATAGGCAGTTCACGATGTATTGCGCCAGTTACGAGGGCGATAACGTCTTTCTAGCCATGTCTTATGGAGACGTTAATTAAAGGTTCGGGAGCCAAGTGTGCTTGTGTGAGCTTGTTTGCGTGCGCGTGTGCCGCTAGGAGGCACTCTGCAGTGGCATGGTCACGCGCCAACGGAGGGGTGGGCTTATGATTACGGGGATGGCACTGGATGGCAGTGCGGCAGCCCAGTCTACGTACCTCGTATTTCTAGTCTAGTCCGAGTCTTCTGCGTCGCTGTCCATGTCCGTGTCTATGTCTTCGTCTCCGTCGTCGCTTTCATCTCCGCTATCGTCTAGTTCCCCGATGATGTCTAATGGCAGCCCCTGTTCTTTGCAGATGCTCTTCACTTCCCGCAGTACCTTGTCGTTTCCCTCGACAACAATCATTCTCTTCAGCGTTCGCGCAACAACGTTCTTGTTCTGTAGCATCGCTAGCAGTAAATCCGTGACCTCTTCGTCCTTGCCCAGTTCGTTGAAGAATTCCAAGACTTCCAGTACGGGAGGCAGGCCGACAGAGTGCAGCCGCGGCTTTTTCGACGACTTGCCGAAAAGCTGATAGTCCCAGTTCATGCGCAGCTCTTTCAGCGCTTCAAATTCTCTCATGCGTAGCGTCTTGCGGCAGCCTAGTGTCGGGAAGTCGATTGTGATGCTTTTGAGTGAATGCGTCTGTGAGCCAAGCGCGATGATGTAGTCGCTGAAGCTGTCGGAGCTCTCCTCCAAGTCGGGCTCTGGGTCTTCCAGCTGTGTCATAACGAACTCTTCTAGGCCTATGGGAAACTCGAGCACATCTGACAGCGTGTCATCGTTGATGTCGCATTCGATCAAGTGCAGCTTCTTCAGCGCGGTCTCATGCGGGCGCTCGAGAGAGTCGAAGCCTCTATCGTCCAACTTTGCTCTCCGGATAGTCAAACTTTCCAGTACTGGGTGTGCGAAGATATGTATATTCTCGCGGAGGTCCCAGTACCCGTCGTCTGCACACTGATAGTACAGACTACACGTCTTGAGACAAGCCAGGTCGAACGGCCCATTGAACAAACAACCAATCCCGTGCAATAGCTTATCCGGTAACGATATATCTAGTTTCTCAAGATTAGACATCCGCGACAGCGAATGCGAGGGATCATAGTGATGGCGCAATGGGGCATCCAGCGCCAGCTGCTCCAGCGCCGCTGAAGGATACGCCAACTTCACTTCAAAGATCGCCGAGCCGCGGCGCGGCCGCCGCCCGAGCGACTCGCTGAACGTAAGATGCAGATCCGGGGTCTCGAAGAGAATGCTCTTGTACAGCACGGCGTCACTCAGGCGGTGGTAGCGCTTGTTCAGCCGCGACACGTTACACAGATCGCGTTTCGACATGCGGCCCAGCATCTCGAAGATCTGGAGCAGCAGCTCATCGGGCAGGCCGTCGAGAGGATCGCGCGGACCGTCCGCACTCCCCACGGCCGCTCCCGGGTTGATGCCGACGGATATCTTGCGCGAGTGCTGGGAAAGGTGGCCCCGCTTTGCCGAAACGCGGGGAACCATTTGTGGGGAAGCGCAAGGATGCGAGCTGATGTGTCGAGAGCTACAGATGCAGGGCATGGATGCAACGGTAGAAATGTGAGGTTCCAAAGGCAGCGATTATGGTGTGGCAAGAGTGCGATATAGAGGTGTTTGCAGCGTGACGTGAGGTACGTCGAAGTGGCAGGTGGCGTGAACAGCAGGCTTGGCGGCCCCGTCGTGATTGGTCGATCGGCGGACCCTGCTTTTAGCCCTCTCCACCTCCAACGATTCTTACACCTGACACTCAACACTCAACAACCCAGTTTCGTTGAGCTCGTAGACGGTGCGGCGAAATAATGATTGTAGTCATCACAGTGTCGACCCCACGCATCGCGAACAACGCCACTTCTGATCGCCACTAATGAATAGCCTTGTTGGACTGGTGACGGACGGACTGTTCCATGTATAGGTACGAACTGCCGAGCAGTAGACCCCGGCACTTGAGATATGCACACAGCCATTTTCCGCTCCACGCTCGTAACTCTCTCCAGTTATAACCAGCTCCGCCCCCGACCACCATCATAGCTTTGAAGTAACAGCAGGCAGCCCCCTCTCCCCACCTCCTCCCTCCACATCCCCAATATAAAACACCAAACACGGATCCACAAACATCCCCTCGTCTTCCGTCTCCGCCCTAAATACCGTCACCCTCTCCACCCTCTTTCTACCCAGCACCCCCTTCCTCTGCAGCAAGAAGTACGCAAACGCCGCCCCATTCGGACTCCCGATTAGCGCATGCCCCTCTTCCGTGTCCGCCCCAAACTCCACCCCGGGCCACTCGCTCAACTCCTTCCCCACGTTACGCAGACACCGCGCTATGAGTTGGCTGGTCTCATCGTTGCTGATGCCCAGCATGAAGAAGAACCGGATGTTGGTGACGTCGGGATTGGCGCGCACCCAGTACGCCCATAGGATGTCCGAGAAGGCGCGTAGGCGCGGGAGTTTCGCGGGGTCGGCGGGGCGGCGGTGGGCGTACCAGAGCGCGCTGGCGGCGTGGGGTGTGGACTCGAGGAAGAAGCCGTACAGCGCGCCGCCGGCGGTGTTGACGCCGAATTCGAAGTGTGCTTGGGTGGCCTGGGGGTCAGCTGATATGATGGAGGGTGAGAAAGGGAGTACCTGGTATTCAGTGCCGTCGACGGTGTACCACTGGTTGATTGCCGGAACCCGCTGGCCGTTCGCCGTGAGACTCGGATCCCAATGCTCGACGCGGTGGCACACGTTGTCTCCACCCTCAGACTGCGGTTTGCCGTTCAGTCCGAGCGCTTTCATAGCCGCGGGGATCTGCCAATGGTCGTCCATTTTGCACGAGTAGCTCGACGCGTCGATCTCGGTCCACTTCCAGGCTACGAGCTCGTGCTTCAGGTCGCCGGTCCATGGGCTTGCAGCGGAGGGCGGGGTGCGCGCGTCGCCCATTAGCAGGCCGGCTGCTTCATCGTCGCCGTTGAGAGCGCACATCTGCCGTGGGTTAGCTGGTGCGTATATGTGTGTTGTGTTGTGTGTACTAAGGCGCCGCCTTTGCGGGTGAACTTTTGCCAGTCGGCGTCGCTCGCGTAGTCGTCGTCGAAGAAAGCATGGACTGCGCCGTCGCGTGTAAATCTGATGCTTCGGTGAGTTTGTTTGAGGGTGTCTCCATTGATTCCGAGAGCGCGTGCAGTCGAGCAGAGCCAGACGGCGGCAACGATCAGAGTGAGTTGCATGGTCACAGGTGAGGTGATAAGGTAAGTTATGCGGAGTCGTTGAGATTTGCAGTCTCGTGGCTAGGGTAGTGAAGTGAGAATGGAGCAGACGCAACTCGTGGCTATGGCAAACCGAGCACACATGACAAAATCTGGTGGTCTCCAACGTGTTTCCTACATACGTGACAAGTCTACTCAATTTCTTCTTAGAAACAGAACGTCTCCGATCAAGCCTTCGATACTCTATTGCTGAGGCGTCAGTTATAGCAGCAGCTCATGTTTATCTCACAGAAACACACGCGTTGCTCAAAAATAACTGGAGCGATGCAATCCAAGGTCCCATCTCCTCTACATCACGATCGTCTTGATGGATCCTGCGCAGATGCCGTGTTCACACCCTGCAGATCTGCCAACAGCTTCAGAATGTTGGCTTTGACGTCAGCGGCAATCCTTTGACGACCTTCAGTCTCGGCCGGATTCGAAGGCGTGGCGACGCGATGCGTTGTCTGCACCTCCTGGATACTTGACGGGATACTGCTCGCGCTGGTATTCATAACTGGGAAGTAGCGGCCGTCGTAGACATCTGGGCCACTCGTATCCTGACCTAATGATGTATAGGATGCACTGTATCCTTCAATGGCGCCGCTTTGGGAGACTTGGCTTTGAGAAGGGATGTCAAGGTCAGCAGCTGGATCGCTGTACTGAGTCAAAGCGTCGCTCGACTGTTGGAGGCACTCGTGGTTTTGAGGAGCCACGTTCTCCACTGGCGCGGTCATATCGGCCATGTCGCTCTCAGTATCGCTCCCAGTGTCGCTCCCAGTGTCGCTCTCGTCTTCGACCGGCGAGTCACGGGTAACAGCCTCCAAGGCCTCAAGGCACTCAAGAAGCTCTGAACTTGCAATTATACTGCCGGGGTTGCGTTTGTGAATCCCGTGCCCGTGCAAATCCTTACTCCGCTGGCGATAAAGCCATTCTGCCGACCAGTCAGGCCCAAGCTGCTTCAACAGACTCGGCATGCCATGCTGGTTGCTGTCGTTGCGTCTCGTTGAATCGCCAGCGTCCAATTGCTCAGCTACTGCTCGGCTCGCAGCTTTGTCCGCGATCTTGTTGCCTTCGCTGCCACGGTGCCCTTTCACCCAGATCAGCTCCACACTTATGCCCTGTGAGACCAGCCACTCAGTATCCTCGTACAATGCCCGAAGCGCAATTGACTTGTCGTTTAATGGCCCGAGAAATTTTGGCTCGTTAGTTACGAGTGTGTTCAAAACCAGTTGTGAGTCCGAGTACACGCGAATTAGGTGGACGTTGCGTTCTTCCTGGATAAATCGCTTGCCTTTCTCCACCGCAGCAGCGATTGCAAAGAGTTCGGCATCGTTGCAGCCTCCGGTACCACAGCCGAGTTTGTAGTACTCGGCTTGTATGGACTCTCTTTCGTGCCAGACCACTGCTGCGCCTAGGAAGCCCTTGCATTCGGAGCCGTCGACCCAAAACACAGCTGCGTTACCACTTTCAAAGTCTTGCTGGATGTCTTCCAATCGAGCGGCATCCTCCTTCGATGCTTCCTCGATCTCCGGGATCACAACATCTCCAGCGAACTGGGGATCGTCACCGAGCAGCCTCCTACCCAGTCGCTGTACCCGCCGCCTGTGCATTTTCTTCACGGTCCTGAGTCGTTTATATAGCTGTGACGGGGTAGAGCTCGCTACTGAGGCTCCTGGCTTGGGCAAATTGTGGGCGCTGAAGCTGCTGCTGGGTCTGGTCTTCTGCGAGCGCGCCATGACGTGGTGGCCTCGGGAGAGTGACGCGTTGGAGTGCTGTGGAGACTGAGTGTAAGGTCTGGGTAGATAGTAATAAGATGGCGGAAGCGGTTGAGTAGTGGAAGGTGTGAGAGTAAACAGAAGCAATATTCCATTGAGCGTGGTTCGTGTGTGGGGAGGTGAAGGGAAGGCTCACACAACCGAACTGATCAAGCAGGCGCGCCCTCAGATAAGTCCATCACTTGAATTTTTTTTGGATCAAATGAAAATCTATATTGGGTATATCTCAACTCTCACTTCACCTCACTTGCGGCCACTACCCACAAACGACACCCTCCTTCGGCTCCTCAACCACATTCTCGCTCTTCTCATCTCTACGCTCATTCTCCTCCAGACTCTCCCTACTCTTCACTTCACCATCCACCACGCTCTCCTTCTGCACGCGTCCCTCCGGCGCAAGCCCCACCTTCTTCGCCTCCTCGGCCTCAATCTCGAGTCTGCGCTTCTCCTTCTTGCTCAGGCTCATGCTGCCCTTCTCAATCGCCTCTTTGGGCAGCGGGCGCACGTACGCCTGGCACACCCAGTAGGGGCGCTTGCAGCGCGCGACCGTGGCGAGGGAGGACTCGTAGGGGTCGGCGTTCTCGGGGATTGGGTCGGTGGGGGCGGGCGCAGGAGCGGTGCCGTTAGCGTGGGATGCTTCGTAGGCGGTGATGCCTTCCTTTACGGCAGCTTCGGTGAGATTGAGCACGTTCTCGAAGGCATCGATGTCGCCGGTGCGCGAGCGGGCGAGGGCGTCGCGGACGTTGTGGTGTTGGGAGACGAGTGGGCGCAGGAGGTGGAACAGATGTGCTTGCATGGCGGTCAAGTTGGGGTTGGTCAGCTTGGTGCCCTTCTTGTCGGCTGGCTTCTTGTCGGCTGGCTTGGGTGTCTGCTTCTGCTTCTTCTTTGGCGGGCCTTCTTCTTCTTCGACCTCGACCTCGACCTCGACTTCCGGCTCCTCTGCATCGCCAGGCATCCACAACGGCTTTCTTGTTGGTGGTTCCTGGCCGAGTGCGTGTCTGTGAATGATGTCGATGTATCGTCGGAATACCGCGTCCATCCGGTAGCCGCCCTTGCCGTCCTTGCCACGCCAGTACTCGCGGCCTTCTGCGCCTACTGGAGGCGGTGCTGCAAAGATGGTCGGGTCGTAGAGGTTGCCTTCAGCACTCATAACGCCGTCTGCGCCTGTAGCGTCCAGACACGCCTTGATATCGTCGTGCTGCAGGATGTTGCCGTTCGCGAAGATGACCGTCTCCCTAGGCAAATTTTCGCGGAGGTAGCGGATGAAGGTCCAGTCTGCCAGGCCAGTGTTGTGTCCCTTTTGTTCTCTCCGCCTGCCGTGCACAGTGATGAAGCTTGCACCAGCGCCCAACAGCGTCTTTGCGTACTCCAGCGTCTTCTCCTTCGTCTCGAGCACCCGCATCTTCGCTGTGATGGGCACATCCAGCTCCTCGTGGCACTTCTTGATCATCCGCGCAATCAAAGCCTGGTCCTCCTGCAGAAACGCGCCGTATTTGCCCCTCTTCGCAATACCCTGCGGACAGCCCAGATTCAGATCCACCGCATCGCAGAACGGCGCAACGTGCCTCGCTGCCGTGAGCAAGTCGTCCGGGTCGTTCGAGCAGAACTGCACGGTGAGTGGTCGGTCGAATGCGGGGTTCCCATCAAGGTGTCTCTCCGATTCCGGCAGCTGTGAGACATGGTAGGTGTCGGGCGGCGAGGGGATTGTCGACTTGAGCGGTTGGAAGTGGGCGTCGCGGTAGTTTGGCTTCTCGCCGAACATCCTCGAGTGGAACATGGGCGAGTACGCTAGCAGGTCCTTCTGCTGGGATTGTGGGAGGAAAGAGCGCGAGAGCAGTCGCCAAGCCTATACCAGTGTCAATGGAAGCAAGATAGAAGATCCCATGGCACATACAAACTCCGACTGCTCGACCATGGGCGCCAGGATGAGCTTTGGGCTGCCAATGCTCTCGTAGAACGCCCGCCCATGCAGCTTAGTCTTCTTTGCGTTTGAAGTGGCCATTCCGTTGCTCTGCGCCGGGCATGTCTCGGCGGCCATGGTCGCAAACAGCCGTCTCGACGGTCTGAGGACTCCCGCGGGGACAGCGAGAGTGCCCCCGAAGACTCTGGGCGAGAAGGAGCGTATGGTGGGTGCCGGTGAGCGTATGCGATTGCAGGGAAGATAGATTCAAAAACCCAGGACACTGGTACCAAAGCGTGACTGCAGGCTGGTGCGTCAGTGCTATACAGCAGCGAACGCGCCACAAAATTTTGGATCGCGACATCAGGGTTCGGAGACATCCAGCCAATTAGCGCTCGGACTGCGGACAACTCAGTGTTGCACCATCTGCGCTGGCTCCACGCTCGTCATCGACTTGCTGCATTACATATGCTGGCTATGCCTGCGATCATTTCTGCTGTTCTTGCCGCTGATGTGGCACTCCAGCCTTGCACAACCTCCTGCCTGCTCGGCCTGTGCCTCACCTCACCATCACGCTACCATCACAGTACTCATCACAATACTCATCACCACACGTGAACATCGATTTGGACATTGTTCTCATTCATAAACCATTACGCCATTATCGACCATGACGGCCGTGCAGTCTTTACGCCGTGGGCCATATCCCCAGCGATAGAACGCCGAGCCAAATGGCTCTTGAAGACACCGACAAATTAAGAAACGCAAATCGTTCAACTGCCTCCACTCGTCTCCGGTCAATTGACCGTCTATGGGCCACTGCCACGACTAGGAAACGCTAAGCGCATGAGTGCAGAAGGCCACCCGTCACGAATGCTGTGGTAAATGCAGGACGCCGATGTAATGCTGTTATGCAGGTGAAGAGGTGGACGGTCGGGTACTGTGTATCGTGTACGAGTCGTCCGGATATCATCGAATCGGAAAGAGATGGATCAGAGAACCGCCATCAGTGTGCTGAGTCTGAGCTGGGTACGAAATCTAGAAAGTGCTCCAGTTCCAGGCGCCCTGGAAGCTCTGCGCCAGGCTGCCGACGCGGGCCTCGGGACGCTTTGCTGCGACGGGTGCCTGGACGGGCAGCGCACCGGCACCGCTGTTGCTCGAGCTCTCGCTGTTGCTGCGGCTGAGGCGGAGGTGCTCCCACTCACGGAACGAGCTGTGGCAGCGGTCACAAGCACGGTGCCACTCGCCCTCTGGGTGGAAGCGGGCAAGCTCGTCAAGACGGACCTGCTTGGACGAGTCCTGCGCACAGAACACACCGCCGCACTTTCTGCAGTGATGGCGGCGGTTGAACAAACCAAATGGTGCGTGGCATGTTGGCGCTGAGCATACTGGAGTGGATCCATCAGCCTAAAAAGTTGGTTAGTACGATTGGTCTGGAACGTCTTGAAGAATTGACAATATGACCGGGCCCATTTTTTGTGGAACCGAGGCTGCAGCACGACGACCCTGCGGCGGTTGCTCTAGCGTGGGGTAAAGCAGCGACCGAGCGAACCCCGACAAACGCGCATCGTGAGATGAGAATTTGTCGATGCTGACTGGACCGGACTCGCCGCTCCGATCGACGGCGACATCATCAACTCACACCCTGTCGACAGGCGGTCTGCACGTGCAGCCACATGTTGTTGGGTGCAGGTCTGGCGACACGATCGGGCGGTCGGCGCATCCAGCGGAACTGGCCAGATCCAATACAGCGCTAGGATCCACCCCGAGCGCTGTACGTAAGAGCCACCACCAACGAACTTGGGCACGCGACCGCAGGCTAATGCCGGCATGTAAGAAAAAAGGAATAACGTACCTGCCAGTGGTTGCGCGTAATAGGGCCGGCAATGGGCGACATGGGCTGCTCGTTGTAGATGCTGTGCATGTCCTCATTGTTGACCTGCGAGACCGGAGTGCTTGCGCCGTCGTTGTTGCTCGGGAAGCCGCCGTTGACAGCCCAGCCTCCGTTGGGTGACGCACAGGCCGAGTCGTACTTGGGTGGAGACTGTTTGGAGTGGCGCTCTGTCCGTCGGAGGGCTGCAGGGATGCCCAGAGCCTGCTTGGTCGGGCGGATGGACTGGTGGTATTTCAACAGGTTGTTGGTGTCGCGAGGCGAGGTGGGCGAAATGTTCATGGGCGTGCCCGTGGGCGAGTACTGCGTCGACTTCCTATACGCGTGGTGCTGGTAGGGCGCAGCGTGCGAGGGGATGGCGGTCGCGGTCGAAAATTGGGTCGCCATGGTGGTGGTGGATTCCGCGAGAGGCACTCGAGTGCTTATACGGTGGTCGCCTCGAGGGTTCTTCGAAGGAATGCAACTGATAAGGGCCGAATCTGGCGGTGAAGGACCCTGGAGTGCTCGCGTGCAGAGGGAGAATCGGTGCGAGCAGTCGCAGCGAACGCAGCAATCACTGCCGATAGCAGCGCGGTACAATATCGACCCTGGGGGCTTGTTTGGTATCAAGAGCGCAGACGGTGCACGTCAATTGGTAGCTGACGTAGGGGCGCGATAAGAGTACGGGAGACGGTAGTACAGCAGACGCAACGCTTGGCCACGAACTCGGTTCTCCGGTCTGCTCAACGGCGCATGGTCTGGTGAAGGTGAGTGGCGTTCGAAAAATGTCGCGTGCGGTGTGGAGAGCAGGCGATATCTGGGGCGTGAGGCTCTGGGGACAGCAGTGAATTAAGTGGCTTCTGGTCATAATCACCGACCCAGGATGGGTGGACCTACAAGAGGGAACATCCCTGTCGCTTCGCTCGGCCGCGCTATCGCGGCCACAGTCGGCCACTTATTCATTTCTCGTTGTAAGCAGTCCAAACTCGCTCTCGACGAACAACAACAGCAGCAACATGAACATTCAACTCAATATGCGTAGACGCGTGCTCTGCTGTGCCTCAGCTTCATAGGTCCCCAGCTTGCTTTCTTTTGCTGCAGCGCTCCTTCGCGTCTCCAACGTCTAACGGTGAAGGCGTTGCTAGCAGCCTTCCCTATCTATGACCAATTACAGCGCATACACACCACTGAGCTCGAACTCCAGTTTTCCTCGGGAGAAAACCCCTACCCATCGTGCCTCGCGACGTCGGATGCTCGCAGCGATGCTGTCAAGCGAAACTCAATCGCCGTCATGACGCGCACCGCGTTCAACCGCTCCCACAATGCCATGCCGCGAGCATCGACATTATTGACGAGCGTGAAGCAACTGGCGCGAGCGTGCCTTGAGGCTGCAACGGGCGGGGCACGCTTCAGCCCGACAGGGTCTGTGTGAACTCAAGGCGAGGCGTCTTGAGCGTTTACTGGTGCGTGCAGCGACAGACGCCAGACGCACGGCCTGGGAACAAATAGCCACGCGGGCGGCAAATCTTCGCGGCCTCACTTGTGTTGCTAGAAGGGGCTCAGCGTGGCTGGGCCAGCGTCACATCCAGCCTGTCCAAACGTACGCACGGCCGCCGCCGCATGCCAGCGGTTTACTCGATATTATCGAATATCGAGGCCCATCATTCGATCCTCAACACAATCGCAATCCTTGCGCAAGGCGAATACTGGACCACGCAAGGGCCCTAGAGGGATCTGTCAGATCCCCGCAAACGAGCTGTCGGAACTGCGAGCGCACTGCGAATGCAAAACGTCTTCAGCTTGCTTGCAGATGTCTGCTGCCTGGTCGTCGTTGCTGTTTGCCTCCGCGGGGTGATTCCGCGTAGCGTGACCCCAGACGGTTCACTGCGGCCGCTTGCAGCAAGCCCGCTCAACGTCGGATCGAGGTCGGCTAACCTTTCGCCCTTGACAACTTGCAAGCCAGTGATATCAGAATTCCGTCGATCACTGAACGCACTCACGTCGCAGTGCGATGATAAGACGAGCCTGGTAGCTGGACCTGCGTCATGACAACGTCCCCAGCCAATCTCAACTCAACCTTGGGGAATCCGGAGAAAGCGCACCTTGTGATCGCTGCTGATCTGCGATAACGCGGTCGGCCTTGAAACGGTTGCAGTACGAGGTCGGGAGAAAAGGCACCGCCTCGTCGAAGATAGAAAGCTGTACACAGCACAACTCATCGGGGGCGACACATAGGGAAGGTAACAGCACAGGGTCCAGTCTGAGGACATCGAGATGAATTCCAACCCTAACGCAAGGCCACGCGGACTTGCGCGCTGCCATTCGGACCATCGCGTTGCAGAAAAGGTGTTGTCCATCATCATTTCCGCTACGCCTCCACGCTATGGAGACTTGTGCAAGATGCGAAGTTATGCATTGATGCTCATCGTCGCAGTAAAGGCCAGCTACCAATCAAAGATTAATAGCAAAGCAGCACGCCCGTCGAGGGCATGCCGAGTCTTACAGTACAGCTACTGCAACAGCAACGCCCGCCAACACGCCAAACGCTGCCTTCGCCATCTCTCGCGGCGCCATCGCTGTCTCTCGCGGCGCCATCGTTGTCTCTTGCATCGTTGTCTCTTGCGGCGCCATCGCTGTCTTGCCTGCTAGGAGCGACGCCCATACACTTCCTTCCTCCAGCCTGATGCTTTGTACGTCCTTCGGCAATTTTGAGAACCACGCAGGTGTCTCTGTGATGAACCGCGCCCCCTCATCCGTCGCTGTAGCCCAGCCTGGCATCTCCTCTTCGGTCGCCGTGACTGCGTAATCGAGGATCATGAGCTCCGCATGAACATGCTTCTCTGGTTCAGCGTTTATATACGAGGACCAGGCACTTCCAATTGATGATATGTAGGAGCTGTTCCATTGCTCAAGCTGTAGTTGTCAGTCCCTCGCAAGATGCGACATCGAACATTCACACCTGTTCGTTGTCTGTGATTGTAGCTGGAGGAGTGGGCGCAGGCCATGTAGAGTGTATGACGAACACTGGCTCTGCCACACAGAACCCGATTGGCAAGACGAGAAGAGATGTAGCGAAGCGCATGACTTGTATTTGGATGAGTCCAATGGTACCGCGACATGTTGGGTGTCAAGACAGTCGTTTATGTATGATGTTGTCGGCGCAGTGTGACTATCACAAACGACTATCACCGTGGCTGTACAGAGTCTGCCTCGTGCAGCCCAGACTGATGCAAGTACTTTGTGCTTATACATATAGTACAGTATTAGGTCAAAAGTTCTACAGTGCGGGCCTGTACGCCGCCCTATTACTATATTAACTACCTACAAAAGAAAGCAATTAAGCTCTACCTACCTAGTTGAACTGCCTAAAATTTTGAAGTTAAGAAGCTATAGTACTAATATTAAGTATACTAGCCTCTTATATTTCTGTTCGCATACAGCTATGCGCGACACCGATGACATTAATAATCTTTCTTAGATCTGCTCTGTTCGCCCGTACTGTCAGGCCTCAGCTCCGGCCACTGCGGCAAGCAAGCCAAAAAGGTATCACGACTCACACAATAGTGAGTCCTCAGCCGGAACAGTATATATTGCCCTTCCATCCCAAGTCACATGAGATGGGACCTGACACGTACCTCGCCCAAATGAACGAGTACATACTGTGGTATGTCCCATAAGTTTTGTCGGTGGAGAAGGTTGACAGGGGTGTTCGGCTGTATTATTCGGGTATATAGAGCTTTGCTTTGTCATACTTTCTATACAAATCTCAGTACTTTGTGTGACCTCCCTCAGCGTCAATTACTGCTTAGCAACGCTCCTTCATTGTACCCACCACCTCAGCCAATGCCTCTGGGGTAATCCAGTCCCACGCCTCACGTACAATACCCCTAAGCTTATCATAGGTGTACTGCCTTCCACCAGGTAGGTCTGGTAGTGAATGACACGTGGATGCAGGCAGATGTGGTCAGCACTGTTTTATATATGATCTTAGGTGGGATTTGGTGTAATCTTGTCAGTAGGACCATTTTGCGTCATCCGGATAACACCCCTGTTGTGGCGACCCCACCGACAAAACTTATGGGACATACCACAGTAAGGCTGGCACTGCCGCAGTAGCTGGTGAGGTGGGGCCGTGCATACCGTACCGTTTGCCACCTGGATCCGATCCTAACCCGTTTAGTGCAGGTCAAACCCCACCCTCACCTCACCCACACCCACACTGTGATGGACCGATCGTTGAGAAGCCTGGGATTTGGTACACAGTAAAGCGTATGGTCGCCGAAGACCTGACTTGTGCGGACTCCGCACACGTCGTTGACGCCCACGAGCGCGCTCGCGCTTATGAGATCGCTGCGTACGCTGCCTTTGCTGTGCATCACATGTTTCACGCCGAGTAACAACCTACCTGGCTACCTCTCTGCCGCCTCGTTCCCCTTCGACATCGCAGACGGACCTCCAGCCGATCCAGTTCCGAACACCGACGTTGCGTTGAACGCTCTTGTTCAACATGGCGCACGCGCGCTGGATTGCGATCGCGCATTCCTCTCCTTCATTGACGACCGCTCCCAATTCATATGCGCAGAGATGACGAGGTGCCAGTCCATCGTGGACACGAGCCCAAACCACTCTCTCTTGTTGGGAACCGCCCGGATCGCCCTCGAATGGGGTGTTTGCCCATATACAATGTCCGTGTTCCATGGCAAGAAGGTCACACTGCCGGAGAGTCCGTACCTCGTTGCCAACGAGTCTTACTTCTTCATCAAAGACTTTCGTAAAGTCCCTAATTTCGCAGTACGACCCTTCGTGGCCGGCTACCCACACATGGTTTCTTACATCGAAGTACCGCTGCGCTCCCTCTCTGGATACATCCTGGGCAGTTACTGCGTTGTGGACGACAAGGAAAGAGACTTTCTGCACCCTGACGCTTTGCGCACAATACAAGATACCGCTACAGCAATCAGCCAGTACTTGGACCTGAAACGCACCGAGCGAGGTCGCATGCGCTCGGAGAGAGTCATGGATGGGCTTTGTCAGTTTATAGGATCGCACAAGTCCAGGCTGCTAGACAGCGCACAAACTACAAGTCCGTTTGCTCTCGGGTTATTCGAGGACGCATCGCGACCAGGCCATGAGTCACATTCCACTCAGAACACGGAGCCTGCCCACGCGCCAGACGTAAGTCATACTAGTGCTAGCATGGCGCAGTTGTAGGAGATAACATTTTCAGTA
The DNA here is from genome assembly GCA_022609225.1 of Boeremia lycopersici. Classification (NCBI taxonomy): domain Eukaryota; kingdom Fungi; phylum Ascomycota; class Dothideomycetes; order Pleosporales; family Didymellaceae; genus Boeremia; species Boeremia lycopersici. Next base: position 207,670 of record JAGKPY010000024.1, read on the forward strand.
CACGCCCGATCTGAATGTCGATCCAGAAGTCATGCCAAAAAGTATATCGACCGTCATAGGTGACAACCCCAAGCCGACGGTTGTAAGCCCTCGGAAAGACGATAGTTCGAAAGAAACTGAGCCAAGTCTGTCGGCCCAAATCCACGTGCTCCTGTCTAAGGCTGCGGATTTGATTGGCCATGCTATGACTCTGGATGCCTTTATATTCTTTGACGCAGTCGAAACTGGCACGCTAGACAGAGAAAGTCGTCCATCCTCTGACGCTGCAGACGAAGCATTTCCGCCGCCCAATGATAAGAAGGCATCGCCTCCTGCGCAACCGCTTTCAGAGTATCCAGATAATCCCTCAGCCGTGTCCGAAATGTCTCATCGGCCCAGTCAGTCGCTCATACGGCGGTTGACGGCTGCGTATCCTCATGGTCATATCTTTACGATAGACGAATACGGCATTCTCGAGGAAGGTGTTCAAAAAGCGAAACCTCGTCCAGGTGCAGGTGAAACGTCCAATATTTACGGCGATTGCGAGGAGCTATTCGACTGTATACCGAAGGCTCGGTACGCCATTTTCCTGCCGCTCTGGCATTATCAGAGGGAGACAAGTTATTTGAATTGCCTGGCTTGGGTGTCGGACCCGGGCAAGACCCTAGAGGCGAACGACGTTAATTCGCTGACGGCATTTGGAGTTTCGTTGATGGCTGAAATATTCCGTCTAGAAGCAGCGACAAGCACACAGCAGAAATCCGATTTCATGTCCTCGGTTAGCCACGAGTTGCGAAGTCCACTACATGGGATTCTAGCAACTGTGGAGCTTATACAAGAGCAACCGCTGGACCCGCGTTTGCTTTCCATGACGCAGATGATCGAGTCGTGCAGCTATACCCTATTGGATACATTTGATCATCTTCTCGAGTTCTCCAAAATCAACAGTTCCCGGAAGGGCAAAGAGCTTGCTACCTCCGCCAAAAGTGATGGTGGCAGTGCGCCTGGCCAGAAGCTGGCCATTGATCTAAGCTTTGCTGTCGGAGAAGTTCTCCAGGTAGTATCGCTAGGTCATCGTTGGGTCTCACAAATGGAGTTTGGCTTGAAGAAGGAGTATCGAGACCCACTTGCCAGCGAAGTGGAACAATTACCGCTGCCGCTACTCATCACCACCCACATTGATCACAATCATACTTGGATTTCGCGAATGGATCCCGGGATCTGGAAACGCATCTTGCTAAACATTTTCAGCAATGCGTTCCGGTTTACCGTATCAGGACATATCGATGTAACCCTTGGAATGTTAGAAAGTACAGATGTCGATCCTCAATGCATCAGCTTGATTGTTGCTGACAGTGGTGTGGGAATGAGTCGTGAGTTTCTCAAGTATCACCTCTTCACACCCTTTATGCAAGAGGACAACTTGGTCTCAGGCACCGGATTAGGTCTACACATTGTCAAAAATCTCGTCAATTCGCTCCATGGCAACATATCCGTTGAAAGCAGGCAGCACGAAGGGACTCGAATCACGATCAATATCCCATTTGACGGAGAGCCTGAAAACTCAGGCCAAACAGACGGCGTGGGAAGCCTCGCTCCATACAAGAGGATTTCGAACTTGACAATCAGTCACATCAATATAGCGTCTCAGAAAACACCAAACAGCCAGACCGCCCCACACATTGCAGCTCCGTCGAAACTGCTCCAACGTTGTCTGCGCAATATTTGCGAGACTTCCCTCGGCACGACGGTCGTCGATGACTTGCCCTTGGATGAGTTGCTGGACAAGGATCTTGTGCTGCTGGACACGCACTCACTCTTCTCAACTAAGGTCCTCGAATTACAGGAGCATTTTCCTGAAATCATATCAGCAATGGCTTTGCGGCCATTCATTGTCCTTGGATCTACCACCACCGAGGTAGGGCAGTTTTTTAGAGGTAGAGGAGCTACCCTTATCAACTCTCCTATCACAGGAAAAAGCCTGTGGGATGCAATTATCAATGCGTTGAATCGGGAAGTTCACGCAGAAGCGCCGTTTTCCTTGACGCCTGGCGTCGATGGTCAAGGATCGTCTCGCCAATTTGATGCAATTCCCCTGAGAAGCTCATCGGCTGAGACTGGCGCCACCGTTGCTCGAACCAAATCAGTGGATCTTCCGTTAAAAATTATTCCGTCTGTAGCCGACACAAACACGAAGAACGACTCGTCTCCAACTCTGGCACAGCAACAATACCGAACTTCGCAATTGCCGTCCACACCAGCGTCAAATCCTTCCCTTATTCCTCCAACCTACCGTTTCAAACGTCTCCTCCTCGTAGACGACAACCCAATCAATCTCAGACTCCTCGCCGCCTTCGCCCAAAGAACCGGTCTTTCGTACGCTACGGCCTACGACGGCGCCGAAGCAGTCCATCTCTACAAAAAAGCTGTCACCGAAGGAAAGACTCCGTTTGACTGCATATTCATGGACATCAGCATGCCCAACATGGACGGCTTCCAAGCCACATCCGCCATACGCCATTTCGAAGACCAACAGCGCAAAGCGCGGGACGAGTGCGGGGAAAGCCGCGCTGAGAACGGTGATGAGGGCTGTAGAATTGTGAGGGGGAGATCTCATATCGTGGCGCTGACGGGGCTGGGGAGCGATGAGGCGAGGGGAATGGCAAGGGACTCGGGGTTTGATTTGTTTTTTGTCAAGCCGGTTAAGTTTCGAGATTTGGAGCCTTTACTGAGGGTGTAGCAATGATGGCAATGTACAATGTTAACGAATAGAGGGTACCGTTACGACGCTTTACTCTCGATGCATATGAACGACTTGTTGTTCTTTGTTATACTTTGATAATGTAAACACCCTAATCGTTGCATGATTATTAGACTGTAAAGACGAGCTAAATGTTCTTGTATGTTCTTAGCCCGTGGTCCTACTCGGATTGAGTTTCCAAAGTATGTTAGTTACTTTGCTTCTGGGAGATGCTGCGGTAGAAGGGTAGAGTCAGCTCCCCTTTGTGCCAAGTGCAGCTGTTGGGATGAACTACGCATTTCCAACTAGGTGTCTACACATATGTTTAAAGAATAATAAAGGGTTTAATTTAAGCCTATAATTTAATTAATATGTATAAAAAACTAGAAGGTATTTCTATAACATGTATACTGTTATAGTAGTAGGTCTTTAAATTGTAACGTCAAGAAACAAAGGCCTTACACAGTAGACTTTTTCCTGTGCACTAGTTTTTCTTGGGGACAGGGAGTGACCTTAGTAGGACCGTCCCTTGCTGTCCACGATGACGTCGACTTCGATTTGCTGAGATAACATTGATTAACTTCAGTCCATTACACGCACTATACAACGGTCGCACACGTCCAGAGTAGAAAGAGATGGCAAAACGCGACATCGGAGAGAAGCTCTCGCTGCATTAAGCCGAAGGGACGCGGTGGTGCCTGCGATGTCGGAGGCGGGGAATCTACGTAGCCCCGCGACAAGCTAAAGCTCGAAAACATTCAGACTCACTCGCACTTCAGCAATTGCACGACACTCATAATGCCTTCCTTCAACATTGTAGTACTTGGTGGTAAGTAATCCGTCGCGCTCGTCAGCACCAGCTAATCGCATACAGGTGACGGTGTCGGACCTGAGGTAATAGCACTACTCGCGCTTTCTTGATGGAGCTCACATCTACTAGGTTATTGCAGAGGGGATCAAGGTACGACGCGCACAATGGCAGTACAAACGCCGCTAACTCGCCCAGGTCCTGAAGGTCATCGAGAAGCACACGGACGTGTCGTTCAATTTCCAGGAGCACCTGTTCGGTGGTGTAAGTGGCACGCGATGACGCGCATGCATTCGCTTACGACGCAGTGCTCAATCGACGCCCACAACAACCCCCTGACCGACGAGACGCTCGAGGCCGCGAAGAAGGCCCATGCCATCATCCTCGGTGCTGTTGGCGGCCCGGTAGGCAATCCACGGCCAAACACGTGCACATGCTGACACGCCTAGAAATGGGGAACCGGCAAGGTTCGCCCCGAGCAGGGCATCCTGAGGCTGCGCAAGGAGCTCGGCACATTCGGAAACCTGCGCCCCTGCTTCTTTGCCTCGGACTCGCTCGTTGAGCAGTCGCCTCTGAAGGCCGACAATGTGCGCGGCGTCAACTTCAACATCATCCGCGAGCTGACCGGCGGCATCTACTTTGGCGACCGGAAAGAGGACGAGGGCGATGGCAAGGCCATGGATACGGAGCCCTACAGCGTCGAGGAGATTGAGCGCGTCGTGCGCCTGGCCGGCAACCTTGCGTCTGTGGAGGAGCCGCCGGTCCCCGTGTGGAGTCTGGACAAGGCCAACGTGCTCGCGACATCGCGGCTGTGGCGCAAGACGTTCGAGCGCATCATGAAGGAGGAGTACCCGCACTTGAAGTCCGGCACCCACCTGATCGACTCGGCCGCCATGCTCATGATCAAGAACCCACGCGCCCTGAACGGTGTAGTAGTCACCAGCAACTTGTTCGGCGACATCATCTCCGACGAGGCCAGTGTCATCCCCGGCAGCCTGGGTCTGCTGCCCAGTGCCAGTCTGGGCGGCATTCCGGACGGCAAGACGCTGCTGAACGGCATCTACGAGCCCATCCACGGTGAGCATCGCAACATATATAACCATACAATGCTAACGTGACAGGCTCCGCACCCGACATCGCCGGCCAGGGCATCGTCAACCCGGTCGCGACCATCCTGTCGATGAGCATGATGTTCAAGTATTCGCTGTGTCTGCCCGAGTACGCGGCGAAGATCGACGAGGCGACCAAGATCGCCATCGACAACAACATCCGCACAAAAGACATTGGCGGCTCGTCGACGACATCACAGGTTGGTGACGCGATTGCCGCCGAGCTCGAGAAGCTCCTCAAGTAAAAGTTAGCTTATAATATCATTGACTACCCTCTGGCATACGTGTTTGGATTGAGTTGTGTAGATGAAGTGTAGTATTATAGTGGATCTTGCAGTGTACAGTTACATTTATAGAATGGAGTGGAGGATTCCTTATCTACTTGTAAGTCAAGAGTCGAAATCCATGTCACTGCTGTTAACGCGCACAGGATCGAACTCCACAAAGAATGCAATACATGGCTACATGCTCCGCATTGCTAACCCAGACGCCGTTGGACTTGCCTATCCTGGCCATCAGCACTCAAGGGCCTGCGCCTGGGCAGCTGAATCTCAGCCCTACACCATCGCGTTGTCAGGCAAGCGGCATCCACTTGCGGCCAGATCTCGCTTACCAACGTGTTAGGCCTTAGCAAACATAAGCATTCCCGGAATAGCGTGGCCTTTCATTGGACGCCTGTTCACTGTTTGGTCGAGCAGTGACCTTGCATACCACAGTATGTCGTTTATTTTCACTGTTTATTCTACACAGCAAGATACGCTTGTGATTGTACTTACCATATCAGGGATGTTGTACCGGTCGCGTTCGAGCTATGGCTCCAGCTGGAAGCCTCATGCTTGAGTCGATATAAGAGCTCTAAGCATCTCACGATCGCCGTCAAGCGCAACCATGGCCACCGCCACCGCCTCCCCCGTCTCAGCGACCCTGCCGGCCTCCAAGACGGGCCACACAGTCACCGCATCAGCCATCAGCGACCCACCCACATTTTCCTGGCAGTCCGGCCCCATCCCGCTCATCACCACCCCCGACTCGCAGACCGCAAAGCAAGACCAAGACCAATTCAGCCATGCCGCCACCGAAATGGCGCTGGTGCACAACTGCGTCATCCGCGCCCTGAACAGCATCTACATCCAATCCCCGCACGTGCCGGCCTCGGAACACTCCAACTTCCTGTCCTTCAGCCTGGCCGCCCACACAGGCCTGACGCTGCACCACGACGGCGAGGAAGCCATTTTCTTCCCGGAGCAGCAGAGACTCACGGGCGAGGCCAGTCTCATGCAGGACAACATCGCCGGCCACCGCGCCTTTGAAGAGACATTCGCGGCCTGGGGCGCCTGGTTGAAGACGTGTCTCGCGGGCACCCAGCCCTTCGACTCGCGCCGCAACATGGCGCTCATGGACGCCTTCATCCCGCCCCTCACTGCACACCTACACGACGAGATCCCCACGCTGCTCGCCCTGCGCCGCTTCGGAGACACTCTCAATCTGAAAGACATGTTCGAGCGCGAGGCGAAGACGGTCATGGGCGGCATGCGCAAGCGCACCGTGCTGCCGGTGTTTCTGAGCAACCACGATCGCGCGTTCGAGGGCGGGATGCATGTCTTTCCGCCGCTGCCGGCGCCGGTGGTGTGGGTGCTGGGGAGTGTGTGTGGGAGGGTGAAGGGCGAGTGGTGGAAGTTTGGGGCGTGTGGGTTTGATGGGGTGGCGAGGGAGGTGCGGTTTCGGGGGAGTTGGTGGTGAAATTATTTGAAGGACATTTCTGGCGTGTTGTTAACACCTACTCATTGAACAGTATTCAATCTCATCATGCACTGCACTGAAAGGCACAATTCAAGCCTCGATCCCCTGTCCCAAGCCGTTCAGCCGCACCAATCCGCGCCCCACTCCGCCGCGACATGTGACAAGCGGGCCCCCATGTGGGGAACCTGGAAGTGCGGCGACGTCAGACCCATCGCTGTGGTGGCCTCAGCCTCACGGCCATGCGCCTCAGCTCCGTTGCTCACAACCCCGCTGGGCGACTGCGATTGCGCCTGGGCTTTTGATCAGGACGCCGTGCGCTGCGATTGCGCGAGACGACGCGACGAGATATCCCTAGGTAGCGACCGACACGGCGAGGATTCTACGGCGAGGATTCTACGGCGAGGTTCTACGGCGAGGATTCTACGGCGAGGTTCTACGGCGAGGTTCTACGGCGCGACTCGCGACGGCAACAACATGGCACAGCAGTTCCTCGCGGACCGCAACGGGTGGCTGTCGTTCAAGCAGAGCACGCCGACGCTGTACGTCACGGCCGAAGACGAGGAATTCGACATGGAGACGATGCGGGCGTGGCGCGACGAGGGCTTCGTGGTCAAGTACGTGCCGCTGGGCAAGGACGGCAAGGCGTACGTCAAGACGCTGCACCAGCTGGGCGACGGCATGGGCATAGGCGAGCGGTACGCCGTTGTCGGTGCGCGCCCCCGCCCCTTGTTTGCACACCGAGTTGACGTGGACAGCCTTCGGCGAGGCGGCCGCCATCTGCCTCGACGTCTTCAACGAGCCCAAGACGGCCACCAGCAAGCTGTGCTCCCTCGTCGCCTACTACCCGACCACCATCCCGGACCCGCGCCGCCGCTTCACCGCCAGCTTCCGCGTCCTCGTCCACCTCGCCCAGGGCTCCGGCGACGAAGAGACCATCGGCATCGTCCGCCGCCCAGAGGTCCTCGGCATCCAGGCCCGCCGCAAGACCATCACCAAGCGCGTGACCCCGGGCATCGGCGCCGGCGGCCTGCTGAGCAAAATGCAGTACCCGGCGTACACGTACGAGGGCGTCGACCCCGGCTTCGCCGAGCACGATCTGGAGCAGTACGACGCGGTTGCCGACGCCGTCGCGTGGAGCCGCAGCCTGAGCGTGGTGCGGCGCGGCTTCAGCGCCGAAGTCGACATTGAGCGGCCGTGGGAAGACAACGTGGAGCGTGAGCGGCCCGCCGTCCCACTCGAACCCAGCTGACGAGCCAGAAAAATACCGCGACCACGACCTGCCAAAGCTCATGGACACGTACACCACGCACCCCACGCCCTGCGTCAACTTCACGCCCACCATGACCGGCGGCTTCGGGCGCGCGGAGCTGCAGCGCTTCTACGCGGACTACTTCCTGACGTGCGCGCCGCCGTCGCTGCACCTACGACTAATTTCGCGCACGGTGGGCGCGGACCGGGTGGTCGACGAGCTGTACGTGCAGTTCAAGCACACGTGCACGATGCCGTGGATCCTGCCGGACGTGCCGCCGACGCAGCAGAAGGTGGAGATTGTGGTCGTCAGCATCGTGGGCATGCGCGCCGGCAAGGTCTGGTCCGAGAGGGTGTATTGGGACCAGGCCAGCGTGCTGTTCCAGGTCGGCCTCCTGGATAGCGAGGATGTGCCCAAGGCGTTTCGCGATAAGGGGCTTGAGATGCTGCCCGTTAGCGGGAGCGAGAGTGCGAGGAAGGTCATGGATGTTGAGAGCGAGGAGGCGAATTTTATGATTGATGATTGGTAGGGGGATATCCGTGTTGTACTGAGGGGAATGTCGTGTTGTAATTGTGGGATGTAGCGTTCTGTTTTCAAGCTTAATCGAGAGACGTGAATTGCAAGTCTTCTATCGTGTACACAACCGCTGCATCAACACACCTCCCAGGGTAGCCCTGGCGGCCTCGGCTGCACCACGCCCAGCTCTTATCGATAAAGCTCCCTCACCACCGCCGCGCCTCCACCACCACACCCTACAAAATGTACCACCTCGCGAAATCCCTCTACCTGCACGCCACCAGCAAGGAAGGTGCGTCGCCGCGCCCCGCATCCCGCACCGCACTAACACCCCCAGAATACTCCATCCTCCTCCTGGGCCTCGACAACGCGGGCAAAACCACCCTGCTGCGCCAGATAACCTCGCTCTACACCTCCGCGACCCCGAACCTCAAAACCGTCCCCACCGTCGGCCAAAACACAGTCACCCTCGCCCTGCCCCCGCCGCACCCGCCCATCTACCTCAAGCTATGGGACGTCGGCGGCCAGCAAGCCCTGCGCGGCCTGTGGCCGTCGTACTACGCCGCCGCGCACGCGATCGTGTTTGTGCTGGATAGCTCGGACGTGGGGAGTGCGTCTGTGGCGGCGATGGGGGCGGCGGGGGGCTTGGCGGCGGGGGAGGCCGGGCGCTTGGAGGAGTGTGCGGGTGTGCTGGAGGGGATTTTGGGCGCGGAGGAGGCGGGCGGGGTGCCGGTTTTGGTGCTGGCGAATAAGCAGGATCGTGAGGATTGCGTGGAGGTTGTGCGGGTTAAGGAGGGGTTTGTGAGGAGGGTGTTTGAGGGCGGGAGTGGGGGCGGCGTCAGGGATAGTCGCGTGTTGCCGTGCTCGGCGCTGACGGGGGCTGGTGTGCAGGAGGCGGTTGAGTGGGTTGTTGCGAGGGTGAGGGGGAATCGCGAGGGGAGGCCGCCGGTGATGCGGTAGGGGGGAGGGGGGTGATGGGGGGTTTGGACTTTTTGGCTGTTCGGCAGCAGGCTGGGTGGAGGGTCAGTTGCACGATATTGAAAACTCATTACTGTCTGTCTTGGAGAACGTTGTTGCTTCTTATGCATGGAACAAATGACTGCTAGTATGTCACTGGCGTCCAGTAGCATGCTAGACGTCCGCACGATATCCAAGCTCATTGCTGTCGTCCTGGAGAATACACGAAAACATGACCGTTGCCATGTCGCGGCGTTGTCGAGACCATCGACGTCATCTGCATCAACATGGCAATACTGAAGTCAGCTGTGTGTGGCTCAGCGGCAAACACGGCCGGCAATCAGCAATGGCCACGGCTGGTTCCGAGGCACTCAGTGGGCCTCGATAAACAAACAGGGCACGGAATGGGCAGGTGCCGTCCGCTTCTGGAGCTGCTGACGGCGTCCGAGGCCGGGTCTACGCGTACGGTTGCCGAGTCAAGGGATACCGTGGACGAGACCGAGACCCCGCCCGCCCTCTCACCACAACACCACCATGGCGTGCGTCGGGCTGCTCGGGCTGCCCACGGAGCTGCTGCTGCTGCTCGCCGAGTCGTTCCTCGACCAGACCGACATCAGCCGGCTGGTGTGCTCGACGCGCCACCTGCGCCACGTGCTGTGGCAGCCGCTGCTGCGCACCAACATCGCCCACCACGGCAGCACGGCGCTGCTGTGGGCGGCCGCCAACAACCACACCGGCTTTGCGCAGGTGCTGGTGCACCTCGGCGCCAACCTCGAGACGTCGCCGCACTTCCTCGAGCACGCCTGCATCCCGCGCGTCGGCCGCTACTGGGGCCGCAACGTCCCGCACAGCGGCTCGTCGACGCCGCTGTGCTACGCCGTGCAGCGCCGCAACCAGGCCATGGTCGAGCTGCTCGTCAACGCCGGCGCGCTCGTCGTGGCCCTGCGCGGCATCGGCCCGGGCCCGTTCGAGCACGCCTACGCCGCCAAGCACGCGCCCATCATCGCCGTGCTGACGAGCCAGCTGCGCAGCGTCGACGCGCCCGTGGGCCGCAACGGCGAGACGCCGCTGCAGCTCGCCTGCCGCACGCGCTACGTCGACGGCGTGCGCCGCCTGCTCGAGCACAAGGCCGACCCCAACGCGTCGGCCGTTGCCCCCAAGGAGCGCTTCTCGCACGTCCGCGCCCTGCTCGACTCCACCTCGCCCGGCTTCTACACCTACGACCGCTTCGACCTGCCCACCGGCAACCCGCGCGACGACGCCCTGCAGATCCTGCGCATGCTGTTCAACTGCGGCCTGGAGCCCGACGAGTCGTGTCGCTGCCGCCTGTTCAGGGTCGATCCGCGCGCCCGCGCCCTGCTGGAGAAGAAGCCCGCGAGCCGCGATCGCAAGCGGCGCTCGCAGGAGCAGCAGCGGGGGTTCCGGGGCGCGTTTGGGCTGCAGAAGAAGAGGAGGTAGAGCAAACGCACATCATTAATGACACCCCCAACGCACCACTCCACCACGCCCAGCAGTAACGAAAGCACCATTTGACGAGTCCACGGCCTTGATCTGCGTTTCCATTCCTTGTCCCGTTCGTTTTGGGCGTCACTTGCTGGCGTGTTGCTGAGACATTGGGTGCTTGTGCATCTAGTGATGATGATTCTGGATTAGTGCTCGTCCAAGTAGGGTTAATATCTGAGGCGTTGTAGGGGAAAAGCTATTCTTTAGAAATGTCTTGGTGTATCTTGACTGTGCTTGGTGTTGGGTGTATTTCTTGTCATTCCTGCCCTGCCCAACTCCTCTACGTGTGTATGATCCACCAGCCCAATCTTCACCCCAGCCGCTTGTGCACGAGAAACGGGTTTGGTGCGACGGAGACCAAAAGTGTTTGTTTTATACTGAGCCACAGCAGACTCATCCGTGACACGACTCACCGCAGCGTGAATGGCAGCACGGCGTCTTCCGGGTCGATGAAGAAGTCCATCCGCCCGACCAAATTCGCGTGGCCCCGTACCCGCGGTATGCACGCTGGAGCACCGCCTTCAATCGGGCTCGCCTCCTCCGACACAATATCGCCCTCGAACGTCGACCCCACAATCGACCCGTGTACCAGCTTCGACCGCCCCGCACCCACCCGCCCCTCCGCCAGCAGCACCGCCAGCCGCGCACACGTCCCCGACCCGCACGGCGAGCGGTCAATCCGCCCGTCCGCAAACACAGTCACATTCGTCTGCCGCACGGCATCCGCCTCCGCCGCCCCCTCGTCCTCGGTGTAGAAAATCACCCCGTAGCAATCATACCCCCCGTAGTGCGCCCGCTCCCCCAGCGCCTTCCTGATCGTCCTGCCCAGCTCCACAAACCGCTCCGCATTCCGCGGCACCACCCGCAGCCCCAACCGCCCCGCGTCCACCGTTGCATACACCGCGCCCGCAAACGCCACATCCACCGCGACCCGCACCCCCTGCACCTCCACCTCCACCCCCACCCCCCGCGCCACCGCATAGCTCGCCACGTTCACGAAATCCGCGTGCACCGGCACCCCCGCCCGCACGCCCACCCGCGCCACCACCCGCCCGGACGGCACGTCGATCACGACGTCCACCACCCCATCCGCGTCGCGCGCCGCGACCACACCCGTGCGCACAGCCCAGTACCCCAGCGCGATCGTCCCGTGCCCGCACGCGGTCGAGAACCCGTCCGCGTGCCAGAACAGCACGCCGAAGTGCGCCCCGGGGTCGTTGGGCGGCGTGATGAAGCACCCGTACATGTCGGCGTGGCCGCGCGGCTCGAGGCAGAGTTGGCGCCGCAGGGTGTCGAGGGGGTGGTGGGGCGTGGCGAGGATGGCGGCGCGGCGGGCGGCGACGGTGGGGGCGGGGGGGAGCGTGTCCGCGGGGAGAAGGGGCACGATGCGGAAGGGTTCGCCCGCGGTGTGCCAGTCTTCGGTGTGGATCCAGGACATTGCTGCGGGGGTTGAGGCGCGTGGTGGAAAAGGACGGGTGTGGGGATCCGCGGCTGGAGCGCTGTGCGGTGGCTCTGTTGCGGCGCGCGGGTTAGATATATGTCGTTCGCATACCCCCCCCCCCCCCTCCCCAGACGTGCTCCTTGTACCCCACAGGGCGCGCCCAAACTAATCGTACCTCACGCGCCGCTTCTACCCGCCGCGCCATGACGTCACCGCGCCCAACCCCAACCTCACTCACCACCTTCACACTTCCTCTCCACAACCACAATGGCGCCAGACCCGCACGACGCGGCGATCGACTCGCACTCGCGCTCCGCCCTCGCCAGCACAAAGCGCAACCTGCGCTACCTCTACGCCCCCTCCCCCACCACCGCAGACGGCGTCTCCTCGCGCCGCACGCGCGCCGCCCTGCGCGTGCTGCGCTCCGCCCTGCTGTTCGCGTTCTGGCGCGGCGTACGGTACGCCAAGTACGTTGCCGTCGGGGCCCTGGTCGCGACGCTGGGGGCCGGCGCGTTGGGGTCGCTGGTGAGTGGGGTGGGGTTCGTGATTGCGCCGGCGGGCGTGCTGGGGTCGGTTGGGGCGGCGGTTGTGTGGGGCGTTGGGAGGGTGGCGGTGAGGAGGGCGAGGGGGAGGTGGGGTCAGAGAAGGGGGGAGGAGGGGGAGGGGAGGGTTGAGGTGCCCCGGGGGGAGCGCGGGCTGGAGGCGATGCCTTGGTGAGGGGGGAGGGGGGGAGGGGGGAGATGGGGGGGATGGATGGTGGTTGAGGGGTGGCGTCTGGTGCTTTTGTTGCCGGTCTCGCGGCTTGAAGGTTGGAGTGGGTGCTTGCATTGCTGAGACGTTCGCGGTTGAAGACTCGTCCAGGACCACACGGCCTCATCTGTCATCACACATCGTCCACGCTGTCAAGCATACATGGCCAACGTCTTCCACTAAATCACCACAGTCTGTCGTCAAACGGCATCGATTCATCAGCATACAAGTCATAAAGTCCTCAGCAATCACCCTCCTTCGCGGGCTTCAACTGGCCATCTGCACCAAGAACCACATTCGCCCCTGCCACATTCGCGTTGTCGCCGTCGAAGAGAATGGCAATCTCCTCGAGTGTCTGCTACTGTCAGCTGCATTCACACGCACGGTGGAAGTACTTACCGGACCCCTGGTCTCGACGAAGAGGAAGTAGATGGCCAGACACTCCAGCACCAGCACCACCACATACACGAGGTAGAACTTCCATCCCAGCGCCTCGATGCCGATCGGGTTCACGTACTGGTTGAAGATGCCCGACAGCGACGTGAACACAAAGCACAGCGTCAGGCCCTTGGCACGGATGTTGAAGGGCAGAATCTCAACCGTGTATGACACCGTCAGCCCCGGCCACGCAATGCCCGCCGCGCCGTAGAAGAGGAAGATCATCGCCAGCACCGCAGAGCCCGCGCTCGAATTCCCCGTCTGCGCGTACAGCGCACTGCACGCCGTCCAGATGCTGAATGCGATGAGCATGCCGACGCCGGCGCTGAGGAAGAGCGTGCGGCGTCCAATGCGGTCCACGAGGAACGCGCAGCCGAGGGAGACGATGAAGCACCAGATGGTCAGGCCGCCGTTGATCAGGGCCTGGTCGGAGCCGTTGGTGAAGCCGATGGTCTGCAGCACGGCAGCCAGGTAGTAGCTGACGAGGCCGTTTCCAGAGCACTGCGAGAAGATGGCGGTCAGGATGATCAGGAGGCATCGCTTCCTGTTTCCCGGCGTCCGGACGAGCTCGTACCACCCGCTCGACGCACTGGCCGCCTTCTCCGCCTTCAGCGTCTGGCTGATCTCGTTGAACTCCCAGTTGACAAAGTCGCTCTCTACGCCGTTGCCGTGGTACTTTGTGAGCACCTCCTTTGCCGCCTCGTGCTTGTCCTTGCTGATCAGCCAGCGGGGGCTCTCCGGGAGAAGGTACACGAAGATCAGCTGGAGACCGGGCATGGCACACTGCAGTCCGATTGGAAGTCTCCAGGACAGGTCTGAGGCGATGTGCGTGAGGGTGCCGTATGTTGTCCACGCGGCGATGATAGAGCCCAGGTACCACAGCGTGTTGTAGATGGTCGTCACTCGGCCGCGGTGCCTTGGGTGGGAGACTTCAGTGATAAGCAGCGGACATGTCGCGTTCGAGACGTTGCTGCCCATGCCCATGATGAATCTGCCGGCAAGGAACATGGCGTCTGGGTTGCCGGCTTGCGGGAAGGCCTGGATGATGGAGCCGATGATGACGAGCACGCAGCCAATCGCGGTGCCCATGCGGCGGCCGAGAATGTCGGCGATGTAGGGCGTGAACAACAAGACAGCGAAGCCTCCGAAGCCCGGGAACGCGCCCAGCAGTCCGAGCCGCGAGCCAGTGGGGTGGTGGAAGACTACGCTATCAGTGGATGTTAAGCTGGTGGACGATGAACCTACATGCTTGCCACGCGGGCATCGTCTGCAGTCCGTTCAGCAGACTGCCGTCGTAGCCCAGGGTCGTCGAGCCGAGGAACAGAAACGGCATCATCAAGTACAGCTTCCGGAGCTCGGGTTGCTTGTACCACGGCCGCTCGTCCTCGCGTGGGTGGAAAGCGACAGCATCGTTCTCGAGGTGCTCAATCTCAATATCTTTCTTGTCCATGGTGTAAAAGCGAAGACGAACGAGTTAGGAAGGTGATGATCACAAACGTCCCTCGTGTGATATATATATGGGGACACTACATACTGGCGTTTCCTCGGCCGATAGTGCCATGGGGTGAAGATCTGGGGATGCTGCTGCGGAGAAGGCCAGCACTAGAATGAGACAGGCTAGCGTTGCTGCACCATTTTTCCGATTCTCCTTCCGGGAAAGCATGCCTTCTCCATCACCCTGTCTGGAATAATATCGGATGAAATGACTCGCCAACGCAACACAGCTGCATGCGATGCATGTCGTGCCAGGAAGGTCAAGGTGAGTGCGTCATCGGTGTGATTCACTGTACTCAGTGAATACAGCAATATATGATGAGACTTAGACTGCGTGTGAATTCAACTGACATCGACAGTGCGTCGTGCCAGAGGGACAATCCCGCTGCTCTACCTGCTCAGAGTTGGACATTCACTGCACAAGTGTTCAGCCGAGGAAGAAGCGTGGCCCAAAGAACCGATACGTGCAGGCCCTGCGAGAGGAGCTTGACAGGAGTGGCGCACTGGGCCTGGAAGACCTCGCATCACCTCCGATCATACACCAGATATTTGCCGACTGGTTTGGCTGGATTCACCCGGTCGCGCCGATACTCCACCAAGATCGGTTCATGCTCCGACTGCGGGAATATTTGGCCATACCCGACAGTGCTCCATCTTCGTTTCTACTTCTCGTTGCATCGTTCTGCGCGGCGACGGTGGCGAGTCTGCGTCGGAGACGGCATCTCTACGGCAACTTGACGGTAGAGTCGTGTCTGGACTTTGCGGAGCGCCTCGGGGTGTGGAGCCCCAGCGCCGTAATCACCGTCGAGCGCAGCGTTGCCATGTACAACTTCGGCAGTGCGCTGCACCACGAACACGGCATTGACTCGCCGCAGTCGCATCGGCTGATCACCGAGGCAGCGATGAGCGTCAAGTTCCTGATCCACCAGTCGATGAGCATGTGCTTTGCAGATGCCGAGATACTGAAACGCTTGTACTGGCTTATCTACGCCGGGCTCTGCACAAGCGACATGTACGGGCGGCAGCTACTCTTCATCCGCCAGGCGCACGACCAGACAAGCACGCTGATGCCGTTGGAGATATCGGATGTCCAGCTGGACGGCGTGTCATCTTCTGATCACATTGGCACTGAAAACTCGTATGTGCCAGGGCTGAACGCGCTGTCACGGCTGTTCATGGTCTGGCAGTCCAGCCAAGCTATTCCAACACAGACCATGGATAATCTGCAAGCGCACATCGAGCGCGTGCACCGCATAGCCGACAACCTGCCGCCTGAGTTAAGCTGGAAGGGGAACCACGTCAGCAGCGACTTCGGCTTCGACGTGCAGACGGTCAATCTGAAGATCACGCAGCTCCACATCCGATCGAACTTGCTGGAGCTGATGAACTCTATCGCAAAAACAGAAGGCCTAATGATCACGCCGCATGCAATCGTCGAAGAACGGCACCACGTGGTGGACGAGCTGCTCGACATTCTCTACCACATGCCCACGGAGGTCTTCGACGCGAATGGCCACAGCGTTGTTCCCAAGATTCGTGATATTGGTAGCGCACTTCTTGATGAGCTACGGACCGGGTCTCACGGGCGCACGTTGCAGGCGAGCGTGAATCTGGACCGCCTACTGGCGAAATTGCAAGATCTAGACCTACGTCCGGCGACTACGACGCCGTTTCTGTGACATGTCTATCTATAATGCTTCAGAAATCCTCTTCTGTCTCTTCCAAGCTGTACGCCCAACACTCTGCAATACACGTCCGCGCGGGGATAGTGACTGCGATCGGGAAGCCGCCGTAGTCGGGATCCTCGTTGGGCATGATCAGGAACTCGCCGCTCCTCGTCTCGTCGCCGCCGAGGATCTTCAGCGTGCTCAGCGCGCCCGTCTCTGCATCGATCTCTTTTTCTTCTGCGTGCAGAATGCCTGTGAACGTCGACTTCGCGCTCGTGCTCTTGAAGGAGAGATTGAAGCCCCACCCAGCGCACAGAAACTTCCCGCCGCCCTGATGGATGACGATGCCTGCCCCGGGCCCGGCCTTGCCGAACACAAACGCGCGCTCGACGATGACTGTGTACCCGGCGATGTCCTTGGTCCACGGCTTCTCACCGGGCTTCTGCGCTTCGTCAAAGAAGAAGCCAAACATGTCCTCGGGCCGCTCTGCCTGCGCTTCCAGAATCTGATGGCGCAGTGAGTGGATCAGCTTGTAGTGCCGGGTGGCGGGCGACTCGGCAGCCGGGAGCGAGTCGATGCCGAACGGCGAGCACCCGAGCGCCAGATACGTGCCGTACGCGAGCCAAACCCGCCTGACACCGTACTCGTCACGACGCTGCTCCGGGATGAACAGCGGCTGGTCGTTGTGGCGGTAGTTGATGCACGTCTGCTCGTAGTCGTGGAAATACAGGTCTGGCGAGATGAAGTCGAGGCTGGGCGCGTTGAGTCTGTACACGTCTGTGGTGTGCGGACAGGGGCCGCCCGAGGGATACACACCCGCTTTGGCGCCGCCGCCGACCACTGCGTTCATGGACTGGTCGAGGTCGGCCGGGTTGTCGAAGTTGAGCCACACGTTGGCGTACAGCGGGATGGGGTACGCAGCCTTGCCCGCGGCGGCGACGTGCTGGATGTATCTGGAGAAGGCGTCGGCCATGAACATCTCTTCGGCGTTGATCTCGTCCTTTGCGCCGAAGACCTCCTTCCAGGTCGCGCCGGCGCGGACGGAGCTGATCTGCGGGAAGCGTGTGGTGAACTCCGGGTGCAGGTGAGCGTGCGTTTGCAGATGCTGGAGCACGTCCTGGGGCACTGCTTCGTTGTATTTCTTCTCCGCGATCTTGGAGCGGTCCCGGGAGTCTCCCAGCAGCCCCGTCTCGTTCTCGACCTGCACCATGACGACGGTGCTGTCTGTGTCGAACTCCTTCAAGTGCGCCATCAGCCTGCCGAACGCCTTCGCGTCCGCCGTCCAGCCGTTCTCCGAAAACGGGCTGATGAGCTCGAGCGTGCGTTTCCGGTTCCCGGCCTCGATGACGTGCACGCGGGGAAACCGCTTGACGTCCTTCTTCACCCACGCCGGGGCGTAAGTGGAGAGGGCGTTCTTAAAGCTGCCAAACCACAGCAGCACAAGCTTCATGTTGTGCTCGCGGGCCGCCGTGATCACCGCGTCGAGGTTCGCAAAGTCGAACTTGCCCTCCTCGGGCTCAATCTGCTCCCACGAGACCGACCCGAGCAGGGTGTTGATGTGCGTGTCGCGCATGTTCTGCCAGATCTTGTCGTCGGCCATGTACTTAGCAGAGCTAAGCGTCGAGTTGTGCAGCTCGGCGCTGAGCATGAGGAACGGCTTGCCATTGACGATGAGCTGGCTGGACGTCTTGGTCTTGCGCAGGTGGGGAATATCGGCCATCATTATGAGTTGAAAGAACTAGATTCAGAGAGCGAAAAGAGATCCAGCACTCACACACCCTCTAAATACACGGCGTCTGACCGAGCACCACTGCTGAGCTTGGGCCCCGCATAATTATGCAGCATTTACCCTAGTGCTGGAGCGATCCGATTGGCCGTGCAAACGTGGGGTACCGCATATTCATCGGAGTTTCTGCGGAGGGGTACCGATGGTGGCGGAGCTAGAAGTCTCTCGTCATGTTAGACCTCGGGGTTTTGTGTTGGATTGTCATGCCACTGCTCTTCTACCTTCTCAAGCTGCGTTTCTAGGGACGTCTACTCGAAAGACTTAAAGAAGATCACGAGACAAGACTAAAGAGGAAATCGTGAGAGACGACTGAGGAGGAAATTGCAACAGAAGACGGAAAGCGAAAATCAAGGGGGAATGTTGGAAGATGAGAGTGGAGAGAAGAATAAAAAGAACAGGAAAGAAAGCAAGAAGACACACCAAACAGCCACCAAAAGACGAACGCGAAACGAACACCAACCAAACACCAAAAGACGACCAAAAGAACACTGAAACAAAAACGTCAAAAAACCACAAGCGAAGACCCAACCGCCGCCCCCGCCCAAACCGCACCACCCCAATAATCAAAACAAGAAAACCTTCGAAAACACATCACATCACACCTCCAATAACAAGCGGGTAACACACCCGTACGACCCAAGCCCGCACCAGCACTGGCCCGCAAAAACAGGCCCGACTCAGCCAACCACGCACGAGGCCAGAAATAGGCTGAATGCCTAGCATCGTGCATGGCACGACGGTGGTGCAGGGGACGTGTGCATGCGCGGGGTCTTGGTGCCGGGCTTCGGGGGATGCTCGTTGCGAGATGCTGTTGGAGGCACTCGAGTCTGAGATACTCGGGATAGCTGTGTCTAGAGCTCAGCGAGGTATCTGCTCTGTCCCCGTGCGCGTCGCGGTGCACGGCCGCCGCCCGCCCGTTCAACGGCAGCTCCCGCGCCACACTCCGGCGCCGATCCCGAGCCCTATGTAGCTAGCCGCGTCCAGGCACGGCGGGTAGGGGTTCTAATCGAGTGCGTCGCGCGATGCTATTATCGGAACAGGGGTCGCTGGGATACTATACTACAGGGTACACCTACCTACTCAAGGGTGTACTCAAGGCCCCGGAATCCTCCGCGGCTCTGGTTCTCGCGCCGTAAGTGGATGGCCCCCAGGCCCGCCCTCTCGATTTGGAGAAAACAGCACAGAGGCCCTGCCCCCCTGCGCGTAAGCAGCCCGTACGACACCCCCGGCGCCCCAATATACCGCGGGGCGCCTGACACCGTCGGGCACCGAACGCGCCCTTAAGCAGGCGACCCCTCGTGCTGCTCCGCACGCAACACGCCCGCTCACGATGCGCATCTCCCGCCTCGCGCCTGGGCTCGCCCTGCTGGCCGCCGCCGCCGCGGTCAAGACGTCCATCTACATCAACGAGATCGCGGGCTATTCTGCGCTGGCGCCGTGCGCGGAGAACCGGGTCAGCGCGATTGTGCGCGCGCAGGCGTCCGGGTGCGGCGACGCGCAGCAGCTGACGAGCTTTAGTTGTTTCTGCATCGACCAGTCTTCGTGCGTTGCGGAGCTGCGGGTGCAAGGAGAGGGCTGACGAGCGGTAGGCATATCTCGAGTGTGCTGTCGACGGCGGTGCAGGAGTTTTGCCTCGCGCAGGCGACGGCGACGCGGACGAGTGTGACGGCGGCGCTGCCGGAGGTCTCGGCGGCGATTGCAGTGTTCGATAGTTATTGTGCGCGCAGTACCGAACTGTCGTGGTGTACGGCCCCCGATGCTTGGAGAGGGACCCGGCTAACAGCGTCCAGATCAGGGTGGTAGCTCCGCCACCACCGTCTCGCCCGGCCAGATCACGCCCGCGCCCTCGACGTCCAGCGCCGCCCTGACAAGCAGCTCGGCCTCCAGCGCGGCACCGGCAAGCAATTCGGGGAGCAATTCCGGGGGCGCCTCCGTCCCTGTGGCCGCCATCGCCGCGCCGGTGGTCATCGGCGTCATCGCCATCGCGAGCGTCATAGGCCTCTTCTTCTGGCTGCGGCGCCGCCGGCCCGCGGCCGCAGCGGTCAAGGACGAGAGCCGCGCGCCGCCGACGTATCCGCACGGCGAGCTGGAGCCGAGCACCAGGCACGAGGTGCCGAACGCGGTGCCGGAGATGGCGGGCGCGGGCGCGGTGAAGTACCGGTACGAGCTGGATAGTCAGGCGCCGGAGCTGGAGGGGGGGAAGCCGCGGGTGTGAGTGCTGGTGGAGATCTGGGACGCTGTCTGGCTGGACGAGTGTTGCTGCCTGTACTTATCCCTATTTCCTTGTCAGCTTCGCACCAATGCCCGTCATGCATCATCTGCTGACGACCTTCACCTTGTTAGTATCGAGATAATGAGACAACGAATCCACAGCATGGCCACGAATGCAGTGCAATGACTGGGTTTTGATATGCTAATGCAGCGTCTAGCGATGAACCAATCTAGCTGAAGAAACCAGTCTAGCCAGTCTAGAGACCACAGCGATACCGTCTAGCGCTGATCGTGTAGGGGTATACGCCAACGCCAACGAAAGAAATGCTAAACAACAGGCTCGTCGGCCCGCACCGCGCCAATAGGAAACTTGGCCGGCCCCTTCTCCAGCGCCGCGTGCACCTCGCGCTGCAGCCGCGTGCTAGACGGTGTGAGCAGGGACAGAAGACGAAGATTCACACTCTACAACCTGCCCGGGGCAATCTTCAGCCTCTTCCACATGCCGACGTGCTCAATGCCCTCCTCGAACCAGTGCGGCTCGGCGGCGATCTCCACGGCGCCGGCGTCGGTGCGCAGCTCCTCGCGGAAGCCGTGCTTCTCCCACATGGGCTTCAGCTGGACCTGGGCGTGGATCATAACGAGGCCCTGCCACGACAGCGGGCGGGCGGCACCAGGGCCCTGCAGGGCGGCCAGCTCGCGCGTGGTGGGCGACGGCGGGACGTAGATGGCGTCGGGCTGCTGGGCGGCGAAGTCGAGCACGGCATTCACCAGCAGCTTGGACAGGTTGAGCTTGCGGTAGGGCGCCAGCACGGCCAGGCGGCCCAGCTTGACGTACGGCTCGGGGGTGTGGGCGGTGGCCAGGGCGGCGGGGGTGTCGGCGTCCGGGTGCGGGTCGGCGGCGTATTTGTTGGGGCCGTGGGGCGGGGGGATCAGGCGGATGGTGCCGACGGGGAGGCGCGTGGCCGTGGCCGAGGCGCGGCGGGCGTCGTCGGCGGGCGTGTTGCCCGAGTCGCTGCGGGCGAGCATGGCCTTGGGCGGCGACGCAGACGACGTGCCGACCGACGCGTACACGACCCAGTGCCAGCTGCGCGCGTCGTCGTCGTCGAACTCGGCCTCCAGCGGCACGCCCTGCTCGCCAAACACCTCTTCGCGCACCGACATGGCGTCCTTGAAGATGAGCGGCGCGCCGGCGCCCGGCTGCTGGTTCCACGGCCGCGTGCCGTCCCACTCGTCGAGATCGCCCTTGGGCGGGGGCAGCGTCGACATGAACTCGGTGCCGCCGTTGGCAGCGGCGCCGCTGAAGCCGAAGCCGTGCGAGATGCTGCCCGCGCGCTGCGGCATTCTGGTGTGGCCAAAGGGGCCGTCGAGGGGCATCATGGTGGGGAGGGGTAGTGGCGGCATGTCCTCAGGCGGCCTTATATCCTTCTTGTCATCGCAGGAAGGTCAAACCTGCTCGCAGCTGCGGGCCTCCCTTAAATAGCAGCCGCGACGGCCACTCGCCCGCGCCAGCAGCAGCGGTTGGTTCGGCAGCCGGGCCCTTGCACGGCATGCCGATCTTGGAGTTGCGAGCATGTGGTGGTGAGAACGTGCCGCAGACAGCATATGACATCATGCCGTCACGTGCATGCTGGCCAATGAAATTGCCTCGTGGTGCATTCTGCAGCGTCCTGCGTCAAATGCGCTGTCATGCAGCTGGGCGGGCACTGAGCATCGTGGTTGCCAAGTTTGAGTGAGGTTTGTGATCCCTGTCGTCAGCATCAACAAGTATAATCTACCACACTTATCTACAGCATCGCCCGCCCCGCCAACCCCTCTGCAACGCCCCTCGAGATCCAATCGGAAATCGCCATGTTCGTCACCATGGGATTCACCCCGCTGGCACTCGGGAACACACTCGCATCTGCAACGTACAGCCCCTCAACTCCCCACACCTTGCCCGTGGGATCCACAACGCCCCCCTTCTCCGCGGAGCTCATCCGACACGTGCCCATCTGATGCGCCGACACATATGCGCTCTCTGGCGTTGGGAATCCTTTCTTCTCCACCTCGCCCAGCCACGCCTGAAACGCGGGGTCATTGACTCCCTCACCGCTGTCCTCGACTTCGCGCTTGAACACGCGCATCCCCGGTATCGTGGTGAAGATCTCGCGTGCGCCCTCGACGTACTGGATGCGTGCCAGCGCCAGCAAGCCCTGCATGAGATGTGCCTTGTCTTTCGCGTTGGGCGTGTATGAGAAGCGCACGCGCCCGTCGGTCGGATCAGGGTACACGCGCCCGGCGCCTGCGTCCTTGCAGATGGCGATGTAACCGGCCATGTGCTTGAGGCGTGCGGCGTCGAGCTTGTAGGCCAGGCCGCCGGTCCAGTCGAGCCAGATGAGCCACGCCGAGGGCAGCATGTTGGTGACTTCGAGCTTGGCGCCGTGGCCGTGGCCGTCGAGGTTTTCGTACTCGCTGACGACCGAGGTTAGGATGGCGCCGTCCCAGGGGTTGATTTCGGTGTCATGGACAGAGCCGAGCATTGTCACGGGGTGCACACGAAGATTGCGTCCTATCTGGGGGTTCTTGAGCCCGGACCGTAGGAGGAGTAGGGGGCTCTGCATTGTGCCTGCAGACACAACGACGCGCTTGGCCTTGATGATGACAGGGCGGCGTGTTGTCGGCTCGCCAGCAACGCCGCCGTGGATGTCGCGCGAGACCCAGGAGCCGACGACACCAGTGGCGACCTTCTTCCCGGCGACGGTCTTGAAGATGATTCTCTCGACGTGCAGGCCCTCGATGAACTTCGCCCCTGCTCGGGCTGCGTCTGGGAGGTACGACACAACAGGGCCCTGCTTCTCGCACGAGCCGCAGCCAAAAGTGCAGTGTCCACAGCGATGCTGCGCGCCGCCCGTGTTCTGCGGCACGGCCTTGTGGCTGTAGCCCAACTTCCTCGCGCCCTCGAGCAGCATCGCATTGGCGCGGTTTTGATCGATGTGCTTGTCGCTCACGCCCATCCTGTCACACACCCGGTCGAGGCTGTCCTGGAACTCTTTGCTCGTGAAAAACGGCAGCCCTGTCGCCGCCCACTCCCTCCGGACGTACCCTTGGGTTTGTAAACTGGCACTCCAGTTCACTGTGCCGCCGCCGCCCCACGCCTGGCCCGCGACGATTGACGTACTCATGTCGTCTGAGCTGAAAAACGCGCCGTTCATGAAGAGATGATTCCACCCCTCGCGCTCGCTCATCGGTAGCTGCTCCGGCGCCCAGTGATGCCCCTTCTCGACGACCAGCACGCGGTGTCCCGCCTCAGCAAGATTCTTCGCACTCACCGCGCCACCACAGCCCGACCCGACAATGACGACGTCCGTCTCGATGACCTCCGGCTTTGGCCCGGGTGGGAGTTGAATGAATTCGTACTCGTATCCCTTGCCTGGCCGCATCCCCACCGGCACGCGCGGCACGCCCAGCACCCTTGGCAGCGCCTCCGACACCTTGATCCACGTCTGTCTTGACAGCACGGTCAGCGAACGATGCAGGCTTCTCAGCGCCCCCAAACGCGCCGTCTTCCAGCCCCGTATCACGTCCTCGCGTGCCAGCACCGACTGTTCGCTGATCGGTGTGAATGACCCGGTCAGCGCAAGCGCCCCGGCCCGCGTGTCCAGCACGTTGAGCACGGTAATCAGCTCGCGCCGTGTTGAGACCGGCATATACAGCGCAAACACGCGCCTTAGTTCCGCGCGAAATTGCGGGTTCGCCGACGCGCTGTCCTCGAGGTACTGTCGCGCCGCCGCGGAAGCATCGGGTTCAGAAGCAGGCACGAGTCTATTTAGTGCTGATAGTGCAGTCGCGTACTCGGTGTCGGGGACGGCGAGATCGGTGCTAGATGCGATCGACACCGGTTTGAGAGCGGGAATGCAGGCGTCTGCAATGGCGAGGAGAGTGCGCCATTGTGCCGGCGTGAGGGGGTCCTCTTTTGGCAAAGCGGGCAACGGTGCCGCTGTAGGCGAGACAGGCTCAGTAGGGAGCGACATGGTGGTATAGGAGGCACAGTGCTGCGCGGCGAGGAGTATGTATATCGACGTCCAACGCCACGCAGGGTCCTTCCCCACACTTCCCGCCGCCACGCTTGCGTTTCACGTTCAGCCTCGGTTGCGCGAGTCAAGCTGGAAATCGGCGGCCAAGGCTGCCGGCGCTAGGTGGCACCGGTTTGCCATGCGGGGCGACGTCTGACATCCGACATCTGACATCGTTTGACAGCTCGCATTTCTGACAGCTGATACCCAAGGATACGGCCAAGGATCACACCTCACCTTCAGTACGCAAACGAGTGCCTGGATCCCTAGTTGCTGGAATTTCCCAAAGGATTGCTGTGATATCGATCTCACTCCGGAGCCCGCACAGTATGGCAGAGATAAGTATCCAATATGTATTCCCACTTGGCGCTGTTATTATTGGTATGCCAAGGGATTGTGTCTCCATGTATCTAATCGCAGTGATTAGATTTACTTTCCTCGGCAAGAGTTTCTAATCTGCTCGTGATTAGTAACAGCGCAGACTGTGCGACATTGACTACTTACCCATGACATACTTAGCAGTGGTTGCAGAAAAGCGTATCGTATCCCTTCCCTGTGAGCGCTTCGGTATGCCATATGGGACGCGTAATGGCTAAAGGTAAGAAGATATCAGAAAGTCAACCGCGCAACAACTGAAGAGTACTTCTGAGCCACGTCACAGTACGAGACGCGGAAACTTGCATTCTCGCCTCTACGTTTGTGTCTCGCTTCTCCCAGACCATGCAAGGATAGCGTTTGAAGAGCGCGGAAAGAGAAGAGCACAAAAACAACATCCTTAAAGAGAGTAAGAAAGTAATCTACCCCCATATATATCAATACCCCCACAACCCCCTCGACACAAACCACGCAATCATCGGGCCGGCAAAAGCCCCCCCGCTCTACTCGAACGTCCAGTTGATCGTCGCCGCCGCCTGCAGTCCCGCAACCGCCACCTGCAGACTGTCCACCGCCTCGTTCAGCGCCGTCACGCCCGTCGCCGTGAGCCCCGCGTTGAGCTTCGCGAGCGGCCCCGTGCTGGCCACGGCCGCGGTGGCAATGGCGCGGATCAGCGTCGCGAGGACGGTCTTCTCGGCGTTGGTGAACTCGCGGATTTCTGGGCAATTAGCCGGGGTACCGAGGGGGGGAGGGGGGCAACTCACGGCTCTGCACCGCGGCCACGGTGTTGCCGAGCGTAATCGCGATGCGGATGATGGCCTGGGCCTCGGCGGTGATGCTGCACGCGTCAGTGTGTCTCGCGGGCTGCGCGCCGGTCCACGCACGCAATCAGCAGGTTCCCGCGCACGGTGCCTACGTTCTGCTCGTTGATGGAGCGCACAATCGCGCACACGCGCTCCTCGCCTTCGTACGCCGTCGTCCAGAACAGATTGTTCACCGTCGCCAGCGCCGCCGCTAGGTCCGCCTGGATGTCGTAGCTGTAGGCGAGGCCGCCCGAGCCGCTGAGCTCGATGTTCTTCTGGGCTGGGGGGGGGGGTTAGCTCCTCGATTTCGCTCCTCGGGGCGCTCGTTGCGCGGGGTCACAGACCGATGTTGAAGACCTGCGCCGACAGCTCCGTCGCGCTCTTCGCGTACACGCTCGCCAGCGTGTTGAACGTGTCCGCCGTCGTGTTCCAGCCCGGCACAGGCAGGATCTGCGTCGTGGGGTATGTGGGCGTGGGGACGGCCGGCGGGGGGACGGGGCCGAGGGTGCCAGATCCCATCTGCGCCACGGCCAGGGGCGCGGCGGCCAGCGCGAGCACGGTAGCGAGCGTGAAGTGCATGGTGGCTTGCAAGAGGGTCAAACAGGGTACGAAGCCTCAAAGTCTGGGGTCCGTAGTGCCGTCCCCAACAGCAGCCGCGCCGTCTTTATACACGCCGCCGGCGCCCCAAGCACCCGTCCTCTGAGACATGCCCTACCGCCGTGCACGAGCGCCGCGGGAATGCAGCGTCACAGCGCCGCAGCCCTTCGCCTCCCTTCGCAGCCCGTCAGCAAGAATTCGCAAGTCCCGCCGAAGTGGATTCCGGTCCCCATGTCGGCGGCCGTTCCCGCTGCGGCTCATGCCGGGCGTGTCTCAGCGCGGAATGCGTGCGGGGCGGGACGATCAGTACGCAGGATTGCCAGGGGGTATGCCGAAATGCTAGGTATTGTGCTGTGTTTTTGGGAGCTTAGAATGTGCTGTTGCGGCGCGGGGTGTGCGCATGGCGGTGCTCCTGATAGGGTCGTGGGCGAGGGACGTCCAGGCTGTGTCACCGGGAGGGTTTCCGGGGGGGGGGGGGGGGGCGAATGGTGGGCTTGGCTGGCATGAGGGGCCGTGGTTAGGACCATTCCTCTGGTGATGCTGCCGAGCTTCTCCATACGAGAGAGTGGCCTATCACGGGGACGTTGTCCGCCCACGGCTTCTGCTCAGGCAGTGGGTGCCATTGTCCCGCATCGTCACTGCCGTCTCGGACCCAGACTAGCTCGGATAGGAATACAATACACGCAGAACAGCGCCGTCCATCCTCCTGCAAAACTCCTCCGCCAACACGACGATCCCAGTTCCGCAGAAGCACCAAATCACCCCCCCGGCCCTTCACCCCAGCATCTCCACCTCCAAACTGGCCCCCACAAACGCCGCGCTCCCCAGCACGCTGTCCGCCACCAACGGCCGGCCGGTGTAGTACTCGTAACTCACGGAGCTATTCAGACTGCACACGGCAACCGTCCCGCCCCAGCCCAGCGTCCCGTTGCCGCGGTCCAGCACAAACGCGTCCACCAGGTAGCCGTACGCGCGCGTCGCGACGGCGACGTAGCTCAGGCCGCTGGGCGCGGCGGGCGGCAGGTACCCGCGGCGCACGCCCGCCAGCAGCGCCCACGCGAACATTGCGCTGCCGCTGCTCTCGATGTAGTTCCCCGGGCGGCCGGGCGCGTCGAGGAGGAGTGGCCAGGCGCCTGTGGCGGGGTCGGCGGCGGCGGCGATGGCGGCGGCGGTGCTGCAGAGCGCGGCGGCGAGCGAGGCGCGCAGGGCTTGTGCGTCTGCGGCGGTCACGTCCCCGCGGTCTAGCTCAGTGAGTGTGTCGACCAGCGCCAGCATGTACCACCCCAGACTGCGGCCCCAGACATGCGGACTCTGCCCCCGCGGCCCGGCCCATACAGCCGTCCCCGCGGCGTCGTACCCGTGCACCAGCAGCCCCGCGCCGCCTGGCTCGCCCGCGCGCACCGTGCAGTGCTCCGCGAGCAGGGCATACTGGCGGCGCAGGTCGCGCCAGGCGGTAGCGTTGTGCGGGGCGCGGGCGGCGGTGTGGGCGGCGACGAACGGGCCGAGCGAGTACATGCCGTCGAGGTAGGCCCATGACGGGTAGACGTAGTACCACAGGGCGGTGTCGTTGGCGCGGTCGTTTGCGTCGACGGAGGCGCGCAGCAGGTCTGCGGCGGCGGCGTAGCGCGTGTTGGTGTCGGCGAGGCGCAGGAAGGTGAGCGCGGGGCTGAGGCGGTCCATGGAGAAGTCGCGGTTTGTGACGGGCGTGCTGAACAGCGGGAGCAGCGCGTCGGCACTCGTGGTTATGTAGGCGGCGAGCGGGGGCGCCGACGCGTGGTCGGCGTAGTGCGTGAGCAGCTGGGCGAACGTCTTCTGCACGATGCCGGCTTGCAGCGGCCCGGACGAGTCGGCGCCGGGCTGGTAGATGCCGTCGCGGCGGTGGATTATGGAGTGCGCCATTTGCAGGGAGAGGGGGAGGGAGGTGTTGGGGGCATTGTGGGCGGGGGCGAGGGCGGCGAGGGTGGTGGTGAGGGTAGCGAGGGTGGTGGTAAGGGCGGCGAGGGGGGTCATGAGAGCGAGGCGCATGGTGGTGGTTGGGTTGATGGATGGAATTGTATCGGCTTATATATGCTCAAAGTTAATATAAAGTGCCGGTGCGCCGGTAGCGGAGATGGACACGACAGGGTTCGGCCTGACCTCATCGGGCGTAAATCATCTCTCGCACCGCGCGTCTACGTCTAGATATCATCAGCCCTCATCGTCCCTACGCCTTCTTCTTGTAGTAGCCCATCTGCTCGGCCTTGAGCAGCAGCTTGGAGGCGTCATTGACCGCGCGGAAGGCGCGCACGGTGGCGTCGACGCTCTGGTACATCAGGTAGCCCGGGATGACGATCCAGAAGGCGTTCATCAGCACAAAGTAGCCCCAGTAGTAGGCAGCCTCCGGGCGCGTGTAGGCCACGTCCAGGATGTAGTGGTCGAACAGCGAGGTGGCGTAGTACAGCACGTCGCCGTAGAACTGGCCGAGCGAGACAATCAGCTGCAGCGAGTAGCGCAGCGGGTGGTCGACGGCGATGAGGTAGGCGGTGAGGAACGAGAGGGGCCCCCAGAAGGCCTGGCTAGTCAGCAGGGTCCAGCACCACACAGGGCATACGCACCGCCGTCACCGTCTCCATGCACAGCACAAAGGCGTCCTGGGTCAGGTAGCGCGAGTCGCTCAGGGCATACTCCTTCCACAGCTGGCCAAACAGGTCCTGCATGGCGCCCATGGTGCGGAAGTTGTAGGCAAAGTAGCCCTCGAAGAAGCTGTGGATGAAGCCGCACAGCACGAACCACATCATGATGGACACGTCCGAGTTGCTGGCCGTCGGCCGCGTCTTCATCAGGATTGCGTACGTGACGCTGAAGATGGCGGCGCACCCCGCCGCGAACATGCTGACCAGCTCGAACGTGTTCCACTCGTTGGCCAGGTAGCCCGCGATCTCGACCCCGAGCGGGTAGTACGGGTGCACGGCGGCGGCAGATGCATTGAAGGCCATGGCTGCGTGGGGAGGAAGTAAGAGGCCGTGAAGGTGAAGGCGCGGTGGGAGTGACAGCTGGCCGCAGCGAAAGGGGTGCTGTGGGTCGCCAAAATCTGGGACCTGGGGAAGGCTAGCGCGATTGGGCCTAGGTGAGCGGCCTAGCGCGCGTCGAGGGCTGCAGCGACAGCATCTCGAGCTGTCAGCGTCGCGAAAGCATGTGACGCGGGGAGTGGCATGCAGGGCAGCAAAGTGACAATCCACCGGGTCGAGCGCGTTTGACTTTGCGCTTTTCCGCTGACTCGGGCACGTCCGGCCAAGTGTCCGCCTGCATCCGGCGTGGATGAGCACATATCCGAGCCGGCCGTCTTAAGACATAAGCAGTGCCACCATGTAGACCTCGTGTGCGTACGTCTTGTAGTCCAGCAATGATGCGCTCCCGTAAGCAGTGTTTACTTGGTAGCGTGGTCGCTCCTACCCCTCAAGCTGCCAAACCTCGGCTTACAGGCTGGGGTAGCAACTCCACAGTCGGCTCGCTCGCTCAACACCATCATCAACATGGCGAACCCGACTCCCAAGTGGCAGTCCGTGTCCTGGCAGAAGAAGGATCAGCAGTTCGCCCGCATTCCGAGTCAATGGCGCCTGTCGCAGCTGCCGCCCCCGAGCGTCACCAGCTACCTCGGCGTTCCTCGCGCGTGCGGGCTGCTGACGGCGAAAGAGCTGGACATTACTGAGAAATACGATGCTACTGCGTTGGCTCGGGCCATCAGAGAGAAGAAGCTGTCGTGTGTGGACGTCACGACGGCCTTCTGCAAGGTACATGTCATCCGACAGTTGCGTTCATGGCTGACTGTTGTAGAGAGCCGCAATTGCACACCAGCTGACCAACTGCCTGACCGAGATCTTCTTCGACGATGCACTGAAAAGAGCAGCCGAGCTGGACGCGCATCTCACTACTAACAAGCCCCTTGGCCTGCTGCACGGCGTGCCTGTATCGCTGAAAGACATGTTCAACGTCCGTGGATACGACTCGTCCCTCGGCCTGGCCGCGCTGTCCTTCAAGCCCGCAACCGAGAACTCCGTCCTCGTCGACTTGCTGCTCAGCTCCGGCGCAGTCCTCTACTGCAAGACCAACGTCCCGCAGACGCTCATGGCCTTTGACTCGCACAACAACGTCTTCGGCCGCACCCTCAACCCTATTAGTACCGCCATCACCGCCGGCGGCAGCTCCGGCGGCGAGGGCGCGCTGCTCGCCATGCGCGGCTCAGTGCTCGGCGTCGGGACAGACATCGGCGGCTCAATCCGTGTGCCGTCTTACGTACTGACCAAACCTCCTACATCCGTCCGACTTACGTACTGACCACCTACAGTGCGGCAACTTGTACGGCGTCAAGCCCAGCGCTGATCGCATTCCCCTGTCTCATGTCGAGGCTGGCGCGCTTCCCGGTATGACCAAGGTCGGGCTGGCAGGCAGCGCGGGTCCGATGGGGCACTCCATGCGCGATATGGATCTGTTCTTCCAGGCCGTGTCTGACCAGAAGCCGTGGGCGTACGATCCCGACGCAGTGCCATTGCCCTGGACGCCGTTGCCCAGTAAGAAGCTGCGAATCGGTATTGTCAGGCGAGACGGCGTCATCGAGCCACTGCCCCCCATCGCCCGACTTCTAGACGAAGCAAAATCGAAGCTGCAAAACGCCGGCATCGAAGTCGTCGAGATGGACATGGCAGCACAGTTTACCCAATGCTCGTCCCTCGTCAACGCCATGTTCAACGTCGAGGGCGCAAACGCCATGTTCGATCTGCTCGAGGCTGGAGAAGAGCCGCTCTCCCCGTGGCTGTCAACCCGCGTGAGAAGGGGGAAGATGGTGCCCTTTGACAAGCTCCAAGCCCTCCACGGCAAGCGCGAGAAACTCCGCAAAGAGTGTCTGCAGATGTGGCGACACCCGGCCGGCGAAATCGACGCCTTCATCTGCCCCGTCGCCCCGCACCCCGTCCCGCCCCCGGACCGCTACAACGGCGCCAACTACACGAGCTCGTTCGTGCTGCTGGACTACTCCGCGGGGACCGTCCCCGTGCGGACCTTCACGCACGCAGACAAGGTGGGCGAGCTCGGCGGAAAGGTGCTGGGCAGCTGGGACAAGGTGAACCGCGCGCTATGTAAGTCTCCCGGTCCTCATCAGGACGCAGCTAATTGAATAGGGACCGAGGTCGATCGCGAGGTGTACGTGGGGTCGCCGCTGTGCGTGCAGGTCGTTGCGCCAAGGCTGCAGGACGAGCGGCTGGTGCACGCCATGTCCGCCATTGACGCAGCGCTGAGGGTGGAGGCGAAGGTAAAGGCGCAGTTGTAAGCCAGCTAAGCACAGAAGTCGGACCACTCGCCGAAAGCCTAGAAAAGTAATCGAACAAACCAGTATCCCCGCTCTTCAGCCTCCCGCAGCCACTCATCTCACCCCTCTAGAAAAGTAATCGAGCGACTGTCAGCTTCCGCGCGCTCGCTTGCTCCTACCGGCCGGGTGACATGTTCTAGCGGCGTTTCTAGCGCGAACATGGAGTCGCGCCGAGAGGTTCCGAAGCGTGCCGGCATGACCCGAACACACACGACATGCGACATCACAGTCGCAAGGCGAAAATGCGGAGCAAAGTAGCTTGCTTGCTGGAAACTGGGGACGCGCGTGCTTGGCGGGGCAGTGAGTGTGGGTTAGGCTTGGGATATGTAGTGGCGATGTCATGTTGACTTCCACTCCTGCTGTAGTCTCCAGCAGGTGCTACATCTCGCGCCCGCCGTGATGGAGGACTATCCCGCCATGGACAAGGAGAGACTCGCCTTCATCCAAAGCGTTGCCGACCGCCTCGCCACCCTCCCCGCGCAAGACCGCACAGCAGCCCTCACACACCTCTACGCGCTGCGCACCGCCGCCGTCCAGGACCTCTCCAACCCGGACACGGCCCCGCACCACTGGGACGACGTGCTGGATAGCACGAGTCCGCTCGTGCGCGACCTGCTGCAGCTCACCGCCGCGGAACTGTCCTTCGTCAGCGCCCAAGTCGCAGAGCGGTCCGCAGCTGCACACACACCACCGCACACAGACGCCGCCCCAAACGCCCCCGCTAGCGCAGACCAGTCCGCGTGCGACACCGCCAGCGCGGCGTCCTTCGCCACCGCCCGCCGCACGCTCGAACTCGCGTACAAGGCGGCCATCGCGGAGCGCATGCGCGGGGTAAGAGATGCGATTGAGCGCGCTGTCGAGGGCGGGACGGAGGTCGCCGCGCTGGAGGAGGTGTTTGGGCGGCTGGAGCGGGCGTTCTGGGAGGGGAGGGAGGGAGGGGGTGAGGTGTGGGAGGGGGAGGGGTGTGATCGAGCATGGGGTGTGGATGCGGTGCTGTAGGGCGTGGGACGCGGGGGGGGAGGGCTTGCTACGGGGTGGTTGGCTGAGAGAGGACCGATGCACAACAAACGCAAATTGCCCGCTTGTGTCGTGGACACAGACGCATGGAGACGGCGGGAAATGCAGGGGAGAAGACGCAGTCTATGTCTCGTGTACTGATGGCTCATCAGACTTGAGAGGACACAGCACAGAAACAAATCATCAAGAATACAATACACTACATCTCAACCTCGTATCTGTGCCAGCACCAAGCGCGGCTGTTCCAACGCATGCTGCGATGGGCGTCCTGTTCTATACAGTCATCATCACCGGGGTGTGGCTGGACTGGGCCATCGAGGGCGGGCTGTTTGCATTCGACGTCGAGAACAAGGTTGCGCGCATTGTCGACGGCGGGACGACGCGGTTCACGGGCACGCTGCTGCCGAAAGTCGCCAGCGCTGTTCTCGCCATGCTCGAGCGCGCGCCGGAGACGCGGAATCGCCATGTGTATGTTTCGTCGTTTGATGTGACGCAGAACGAGGTGCTGTAGTCGATCTTGGTCGAACCCTGGTGTCTGCAGCCCTGACGAGATGCTGGACCTCAAACGACGTTTCATAGTCACCTACTCATATATCAATCCATCAACCATAGTCAGCTACTCTCTCCGTAATTGATACTGAGATTGATGATCGATGCATGGATCGAAGCGAGCACGGATACATGGGCCGATCCCGTGAGGTTGACTAGCGTGCCGGCTCTTATCGCGGCGCAATGCCCTGTTTGTTGTGCGTGGGCCGGGCGGCGCCACTATTGGACGCCAGCACGCAGCACGCAGCACGCACATGCATCAGCACACGAGCCTTGAATTGTGCCACCCGCCTCCGGTCTGACTGCAGACCCGCGAGACACGCCCGCCGGCAGCGACTGACCGCCAGCGGGGAGCCCAGCAGCGAGCGCGACCGCACACCCCGCGGCCCACCGAGACCCGACGCCCGACGGCCTGACCGACACCCACGGCACCCGGCACCCGGCACCCGGCACGCGGCACGCGCAGCACGGCGATGCGCCCATGCCCTCCTCGCCGCTGCCGACGGACGCGGAGAGGAAACATGGGGCGCCCGGCAAGAACAAGGACAGCATGAACGGCTCCGACTTTGCAAAGGCCATCGGCATCAACAAGCCCGCCAACGTGCGCGACAAGATCAAGCGCTGGCAGCAGGACGGCGGCGATGCTGTTGGCGGGGCGGGCGCTGAGGGCGCGGCAGAGGGCGAGCCTGCGAAGCCGTCGACGCCCAAGGCCCTGGCCGAGAAACCAGACTGGAAGCCCGCCCACGCACCCGCCAAGCCGGACCCCAACACGCCCGACAAGGCCGCGAAGAGCCCTGAGAAGAGCGACAAGAGCCCCGAGAAGAGCCCCGCGAAGAGCCCCGCGAAGAGTGACAAGGCCGACAAGGCCGACAAGAAGACGCCCGTCCACAACGAGCTCGACGAGGACGTGCTGAGCGCCGTCGCCCCCAAGAAGCGCGTCGTCAGCGACTCGCACTGGCGCGCAAAGACGTCGCCGCCCAAGCCCGACGGCCGCCCGCCGCCCAAGACCATCCCCAACGCCTGGGTGCGCCCGTCGCGCATCGTGAAGAAGGACCGCCCGCCCGACGACCAGACCCCGAAGACGCCGACCACCCCGCAGACCCCCAAGATACCGCCGTCGCCCAAGATACCGCCGTCGCCCAAGATCCCGCCGTCGCCCAAGATCCCGCAGTCGCCGCAGAAGACCCCGCAGCCGCCCCAGCTGCACACCCTCACCAACTACATCGGCAAGAGCACCGGCCAGAAGAAGCCCCGCCAGCGCCGCCCGTCGAAGCCCACCAGCTCCAAGAGCGACGGCAATGAAGACCGTCCGCTCAGCAGCGGGGGGAGTGCCGACCACGCCGGCGTCGAGCTCATACTAGAGCCCGAGTCGCCCAAGCAGCGCAGAGAAAAGACCGTCCACCGACCAGCCCGCAAGTCCGAGCCCGTTCCCGACCTGGCCGACCTCGCCAACCTCATCACCGTCGAGTACGACGAGTCAAGTGTCGCCGCCTCCAAGATTGCTTCGCCGCGAGAAGACGACCTGCGCGAGAGGCGGCGACGGCGGCGCCCCAAGAGCCAGCCGGGGACCGACGATGAGGGCTTCAGAGAGAGCACCCGCCGCCACCGCCGCACCCGTACCAACACCATCGACATGGAGAAGGAGGAGGTCATGCGGGAGATGCGCGCCCAGCAGCCGCGAGTCCTGTCGCCGCCGAACAACAAAGAGTTTGCCAACCGGCTCGACGCCTGGCTCGACCGCACCCAGCAGATGCAGGACGCAGACCAAGGACGCCCCCCGCGCCGCCGCCGGCGGTCGAAGGAGTCGGCCCAGGAGTCGCTCCATCTGTCGTCGACGATGCGGACGGATCTATCATCGACAATGAGGACTGATCTGTCGTCGACGATGAGGACCGAGTCGTCGTTTGCCACAGCCTCTACTGAGAGCAGAGACGAGAAAGAAGCATCCGACCCAGCGCCCGAAGCAAAAGAAGCAGTAGCAAAACCCGCACGCGAACCAACGCCCGAGCCAGCCCCTGAACCAACCGAAGAGAGGCCGCGGAGCAGTGGCAGCAGCGGAGGAGGAGGAAGCCGGCGCAGACGCAGGCGCCGCAGCCACGAGCAGCCGAAGGCGTCTCGCGAGCTGAAGATCGACACGAGCGTTGCATCAGAAAACACTTCCGTCATCTCCGACGACACCACAACACCCGTGCCTGATGAGCCCGAGAAGACGGACAAGGAGGAGCCAGAGACGCCGCTCTCCGCAACACCCACATTAAAGCGCCGCGGTGCACGACGAAGCCAGCACCTCCGCTCCAAGAGCCGCTCCATGTCCTCGCCGCTGCGCGAGAGCATGTCGACCGACGAGCTCGCCCAGGAAGATGACGTGAGATCCGACGACCCGAGTGCCGACCCCAGAGCCGTGTCCGTCGCCTCCTCTGCGCTTTCTTCTTCTGTCGGTGCAGCCTCCATCGACTTTGACCACATCTCGCTCAAGCCACGCCCGCTCTCCGTCCAGCGCCATCTCCCGACACGAGGCAAGCGCCTGTCGACCATTGCGTCGGCCACTGAGGTCTCCACGCAAGCCCCCGCCTCAGGCGTCGCAGGCTCAGATTTCACCGATTCCATCTTCAGCAACACCACCATGACTGCGTCCGACGTCGGCTCGCAGTACGAGACATCCACAATCGTCAGCCGCAGGAGCACCAGGAGAAACAGGCTCGCCAGCCACGCAGACTTGATATCAGTACTGTCCATGCCCAAGGCCACCAAGAGCATCGTGTCCGCGCGCAGCATCCGCACCAACAGGAGCCGTCTGGCCACCGCCACGATCCCGGACATCATGAACGAATTCGCCACCGACGAGGCCAAGTATATGCGCGAGCTGCGCACCATCGTCGACGGCGTCATCCCCGTCTTGCTGAGTTGCGTGCTGTCCAAGACCGACTCCGCCGTCGCCGTCGGCCTCTTCTCGCGCTCCGCCAAGGGCGACCCCAGCGACGTCACAAAACCAATCATGGACATGGGCGTTTGTCTTGAGAGAATGAAAAACCTGCACAAGCGCGCGCCTGTGGACGACGCTGAGAACCTTCTCTCCTGGGCGCTGAACGCACAACGCGTGTACGGCGACTACATCAGTGCCTGGCGACTCGGATTCCAAGATGTAGTCATCAGCCTGGCCCCCGCCGATGACGATCCATTCAAACCAGCAAGAGTTGTGACCGGTCCTGAAGATGGCGCGCCGTGGGACGAGGGCATGCCACGCAATGCCGAGGGGTATGTTGTGAATGGAGATGGCGAGCGTGTTGACGTGGCATACATGCTGAAGCGGCCGTTGGTACGACTGAAGTATCTGGCCAAGACATTGAGGGTGAGTATTCTTTCTCTATAATCTACACCATGCTAACTGGCCAGGGTGTCAACCATGTCAGGCCGTCCGAGCGCGCAGACTCAATATCGGCGACCTTCCAAGACCTCGTCACAGCAGCAAGAAAGAGGTCCAACGACGAGCAGGCCCGACTCGAAGACGAGGCCGCCGCGAACATCGACGCCACCCGCGCCCGTGACCCCAGAAGTCTCGCCCCGCTGGCTGGTGTGCGCCTCGACGCACACCGCTGCGTGAGAGCTCGAGACTACTTCGACATGTACCTGTACCACTCCAGCGGCCAAGAGCTGAGCTGCCGCGTCGAGCTTCTGCTCCGCGACAACGCGCCGGGCGCAGGACCGGGAGGAGACGTTCTGCTGTGTGAGGTCGACTCCACCGGACGCTGGCTGCTGCTCCCGCCCGTCCAGCAAAGCCGCATCTCCGCCCGCAACGGCGATATGAAGGGCGAGATCATCGTCATGATCCGAGGCGCCCAGGCGGATGGACATGCATGGAGCGAGGTCATGTCCCTCACAGCCGACGACGAGCAGGCTGGGTTCGAGTGGGTGCAGATGCTCGGACTGACGCCTATCCCCCCGCCCATCTCCGAAATCAAGCGCGACCAGATGGTGCCCGGACAGATTCTCAGACCCGCCAGCAGCCATGGCTCGTCACTGCTGTCCACAGCAACAACCTCAACGCGCGTCAAGAGCAGGACGCCGAGCCCGCACGAGATTGAGATTCCCCTCGGCGAACAACACACCGAAGTCTCAAAGGTCTGGAACTACGACGCACCTGACAGGCATTCGCGCACCGTGTCACCAATTACGCCACCCAGCGACTCCCTTCGCCGTGACACCGCCTCCCCGCCCGATCCAGAGACGCCGCTGGGCCTGCAGCGCACGAGGCGGAGCGAGGACCTGGACAGAACACCGCGAGGCAGCTTCGACGACGCGCGCTCCGACGGCACTGCATCCTCCGGACTCAAGCGCACAAAGGCAAAACGCCTCTCGCGCGCGGTGACAGCATCGCCTGTCTCAGCACAGCGGCCCTCGCGCCAGATCACCCTCGACGACCCTATTGAGTTTGTCAAAACGGAGCCCAAGCTCGACAAGGAGCCGCGCCGCAAGTCGACGAAGCGCCGCGGGAAGAACTTTAGCGTGTGGATGCCGACAGAGGGCGGCGAGGAGGACGAGAGCGAGTCTGAAGGAGAGTCGATCTCGCCGCCGGGCTCCCCGCCGCGACCGTCGACGCACCGCAGAGTATCGTCGACGCCGTCGATGGAGCTGCCCGCCATTCCCCGGCTGCGAAAGTCGAGCCAGCCCTCGACGCCCCTGCGAGAGGCGGCCGCAGAGCCGGCGACGTCCCCAGAAGACGTGCCGCCCCCTCCACCACCCCACCGATCGCCGAGCCCAGCCACCCCCGTCACGCTGAAGGGGTCCAAGACGCCCACGCTCACGCCGGCACTGCCAGGGTGGAAGACAAAGCGACGGTCATCCTCGCCCCTCAAGCACGAGTACGAGCCGTCGACGTGCACCGAGTCGGACAGCGAGAGCGAGGAGGATGTCGTGTCGGAGGACATCAGCGACTCGGCCAGCCTGACCTCGGACTCATCCGACGACGAACTCGACGACGACGACGTCCCGACGCCGCTGATGCCGCTCAACTACACCGGGCCAGTGCGCACCC
The DNA here is from genome assembly GCA_022609225.1 of Boeremia lycopersici. Classification (NCBI taxonomy): domain Eukaryota; kingdom Fungi; phylum Ascomycota; class Dothideomycetes; order Pleosporales; family Didymellaceae; genus Boeremia; species Boeremia lycopersici. Next base: position 245,824 of record JAGKPY010000024.1, read on the forward strand.
GCAGCTACGCCACACGCCCGTCATCAGCCGGAAAGGATTCTGACTTCCAAAAGGTCTCCCCGCCGGCCTCAATCTACGACCTGCCCGAAGAAGTCACCCCGTCGCAGTCCGCGTCGAACGAGCCGTACCGCGCCGTCCCCGCCTCAGCCAAGGCCGCCAAAGCAATCGCGTCCATCTTCTGCTGGGCGGACGCGGGCAGATGGGACAGCCTGCATCCGGACGAGTGCAGTATTGTCGTCACGCCTGGGAAGATTGAGGTGTTTGAACTCACGGCGACACACTCCCAGCCACTGGTGTCTGATGGCGATGAGATTGTACAGCCCGGCGGACGTGCTCCCCTTATTGCGGTCGAGCTTACCCCCCTGGTTCCCCTGCGCAAGTCGACTGCCATCGACATCTCCATCCGCTCGCCGCCGACCCCCGACTCGCGCATTACCACTGGCGACAACATCATGCTGCGCAGCCGCAACGCCAGTGAGTGCGCACAGCTGTACGCCCTGATCAACCAATCCCGCATCAACAACCCGACCTACATCGCCCTGCAGAACGCACGCGGGCCGTACGGGCAATCCAGCTGGGCAGAGGCCATGGACCGCCGCAACGAGGCACGAACAAACACCTCGACAGGCACCGGGCTGTTTGGAGGCTCCCTCGGCCGGCGCAGCAGCTACCGCAAGTCCAGCACGCGCGCGGCCTCCATCTCCGCCGCAACCTCCTCCTCGGTCGGCACCATGGGCACCGCGATGCGCACAGCCCTCTCCCGCTTCTCCTTCGGCCGCGGCGGCATGTTCAGCGTGCGCGACTCGACCCTCGGCTCGCGCTCGCTCTCCTCCCTCGACAGCGCCGACAGCGCCACCGCGCCCACCGCGCCCCCCGCCGGCATCACAAACACAAAGTGCCGCCTCTACGAACGCGAGTCCCTCAAGAAATGGCGCGACCTCGGCTCCGCGCGCCTCACCATCCTGCTCCCGACGCCCTCGTCCACGCCCGCCCTCCAGCGCTCCCCCGGCCAGCCCCACGCCTCGCCCGAGCGCCGCATCCTCGTCACCGCCAAGGGCGACGCGCACACGCTGCTCGACGTCACGCTCAGCGAAACGTGCTTTGAGCGCGTCGCGCGCAGCGGCATCGCGGTCAGCGTGTGGGAGGACACGGTCGACGAGCACGGCGAGGTCGGGCGCGTCGCGAGCACTGGCGGCGTGAACGGCGCCCGCGCCAGGGTCTTTATGGTGCAGATGAAGAGCGAGCGCGAGGCTGCGTGGTGCTTTTCGCTGCTGGGGCGGATGCGGTATTAGTAAGTGAGGGGAGGGATGGAGGCAGAGGGATGGAGGTAGAGGGATGGAGAGACAGTGGGCAAGTGATCGGGACGGAAAGCGAGACGCAGACACATAGACACAGACGGAGCGAGTACACGATCGAGCAACTTTTTAGCAGGCAAGGCGTTGGGGTCAAGCGATACCAGTCGTGCACATACAATCACACAGAGCGGAATCAAGCCATACCTAATACTGCTGCTCCTCCCACTCCCACTCCCACTCCGAATCCTAGTCCCTGTCCAAGTACGCCGGCATCCACGCCGCAGCACCCAACGCCCAGCCACCCAGCTCTCTAAAGCTACCAGCCGCTAATGCCCTGCCTGAGATGGCGTATACAAAGTCACAGTCCTCTTTCAATGCATTCCCTACACTTACAAGGCGTGCGAAACAGGGAGGCTGCGCGGTGCTTGCCGCTGCTGCGGCGCGTGCGGTGTTAGGATGTGAGGGGGGGTGGAGGGAGATAAGGAGCAGGAAGTGTGTTGGTTTGGGGCGTTTGGCGGGCGCGGCGTTGGGGTAAGGGGGGTGGGGCGTGTGGTGTGTGGTGGGTGGGGGGTTTGAGCGTGGAGGTGCTGTGTGTGCGTGTGTGTGTGTGCGTGTGTGTGTGTGCAACAGAGACAGGCACGAAGAGCGCAAGCCAGACGTAACAGCACACCAGCAGCACAGCGAGCACAGCACACAGAGCACACGCAAACGAACCCATCACAACCCTTTTCCCCACTGCCGCTGCCACGTCGTTCCATCCGCTGCTCGAGCCCGGGGTTTCGCACACGCACGGTCCATGCATGGCGACGCAGAAAACGCTTTTCCACACTCGCGCACACGTGGTTTCACAGCAGGCCTCTGCGTCTCTCGCCACATCAGCGGAATATCGTGGCTTGCCTTCGGCCGCGGTGAGATGGACATGGTTGACGCGGTGAGATGGACAAGCTCGACGCGACGGTGCCGAAACCAAGCCGCCAATGCCCATCTCACACGCTGCTGGACAGGCTCGAGCAAACGGACAAGCTTGAGCAGACGGCGTCACAGACGCGTTCGCACACGCACGCTACAAAGAAGGCGGCCTCGTGATACATGGAAACAATGCTTGGCCTAGGTATGTGCGACTCTCGTGGCCGCTCTTGTGCTGCTTGTAAGCGTGGTGTGTTTGTTGCCTGCGCTAGCTAGGCTGCGGTTCCTGTGCTTGCTGACTTGGGCGTTGAGGTTGGTTCTGGGGAGACGGCTGGTTGGTGGGATTCTTTGAGGCCTGGGCTGTGGTCTCTGTTCAGACGCGTGGAGTTGCGCTCGAACGCATGCAAGCGTTGTGTTCCGAACTCGACGTGGCTGTTTTATGGAGTTTGGGCGCGCTGGCTCGAGGGGCTCGATGGTTCTGGTTATATAGTGCGTTGATGGAGGTTTCGTCATCTATACTCACATCTGATGGAATCCTATGATTATCCATCTTCCCACACGCCAATACATTGTATTCTTTACCTGCACTGTCTAATTTACAGAGCTAATGCATGCGGACTAGAAGCGCTGCGCTTGATGTTGATAAACAGCACGTGAAGAGATTTTTCTTCTGTACATCCGGACCCTTCTCATCTCCACTCTTGATGTGTGAAAGCTTTGTATCCGTGACTTCCACTATCCAGTCTACAGAGCTTGCGCGAGCCCAGCTGGAGGATTCCGTCTGACACCCTCAGCGGAAAAACATGAACCACAACTCGATTGCCACCGCCCCTCGTCTGTTGCAACGCTTACAAGCAGTGCATCGAGGACGGAGGCACCCAGAGACAACGGACATGACGTGAATCACCAGCTGCGGCCACACTGTATCTACCCGAAGAAGTTTTAACACATGCGTCGGCACATTCGTCGTCTCCGTTTCAAAAAAAGAAAAAGAGGTTGTCGTCGTAATTGATTGTAGGACAGGGGTTACAGACCAACGGTACCGATACTTTGCACAAGTGCTGTTTCGATAGACGTTCATGTACGAAGGGTGATATCCTAGTCTCATCGGACGTAAGCAAGGTTGGGTTTCGAGAAACCGCAGCCCCACTGATCTACAGCCGCTACAGCATTGCCAAATACCCACTGCCTGCTTCCTGGGAATCCATGATTCTGTCCTTGTGCTCTGTAGCGGTTGTGTATGGGCTGTCAAGGTCAACGTTGCCTTGGGATCCTGTCCTCAAAGTCCGAGAAGGACCTACAGAGGCCATCTGCGTCTGTGGTGGCGCGTAGAGTTGTTGTAGTCTTCTTTTGGTCTGCTAACTTCTGCAGTGCAGGCAACTCATCGATTTCTTCCAGGAAATCACGATTAGGACTAATATCCTTCAGTGTCAGCCCGAGCCGGTCGGGATGTGGGGATAACGGAAGTTGGCTGCTCGCTCGACAGTACAAGTACGGAAAATTGTGGTCCGTTATGAAGAAGCTTGTTTTTTTAAGCAATCATGCCCTACTAACTACTAAGACACACCTCTTACTTTAGCACGTAGTTCCTGCACACTTAATATAGACTAAAGGCTAAAACCTATGCTATATTATAGCTTAAGTAAATCTCTATATTCTTAGCTTATTTTTTTTAGAATAAATATATATATCTTTCTTCTATTAACTTATCTCTAAGAAGGTACCTTAAGAGGGTAAAGGAAAGTCTTCTTACTCTCTTATTAGTAGCCTCATAAATAAATCCTAATATACTATCTTATAGAATAAGTTATTCTTCTTAAGCTCTATAAGTCTTATAATAAGAGAACTATTTAATGCTGCTGTTGTTTTCTTTGCAAAAGGGTGGGTTTTAGTGAGGAATTAAGGAATTTTTGATTTTCCACAACACTGATTGCTCAAAAAAAAACGAGCATCTTCGTATGAACTGGTCGGCTGCAATGCCATGTGCGAAACAGGTCCGCCTGCTTCCTGCAAAGTGGTGATCTGGGGAAATGAAGTGGCACGACGACAGGGGAAATCAGGCAAGCACTCTACGTCACAGGGCTGTTCAATCCCCATGTTCTCCACAGTGCGCTTCACATTTAGTGTTCAGCCACAACACTTCATCGTTTCGGCCCGGGTACTCAATGCACCTATGCATAGCCACGATGACCACGACCGAAAGTAAGGCATCTCGTCGATCCTCCAAACAACGTCGCGTGCTGGATGCCTAACTCGTGTCGGAATACTATTAATCCCCGGCCAGCCCAACCGCCTTGCAGTCCATTCTCATCGACATCACATCACATCACAATGCTGCAGCACACCTTCCTCGCTCTCGTGACCCTCGCGACCTCGACCCTCGCCCAGACCAACAACAACAGTAGTAGCAATCCAAACGCCACCTGCGCCACCACTAGCTACGACGTCGCAGCACCCGTGAACTCCTCCGCCCAGGTCACCGTCCGCAACACAACGACGCCCTGGTACCTCACCTCCACGCTCAACGACACCCGCACCGCCACCACCGCAGACCACAGCATCACCGCGTACCTCAGCGTGCCTGCCGCTGCGAACGCTTCCGCGTGCGTGTTCCTCGTCGAAGCGCTGCTGCCCGCGCTCTCGGGCGCGAACGGGGAGTGCGGGGGCGCGCTGAGCGCGGCGTGCGTGGATTTCCTGCGCAGCAGCGTGGTACTGCGCGCGGGAGACGTGCGGTGTCCGGCGCTGCCGGGGAGAGAGGCGGTGGGGGAGGCCTGTGGGGATCCGCTGGGGAAGGGGTACACGGGTATGTTCCAACTTCTCACTATATATCTCGCGGAGCGCGATCGTGCTGGTCACGGCTAACACCGCCAGCCGTCAACGTCGGGCCCATCGATCTGGCGAACACGACGTGTGCGCTCGACCGCGTGCCCGGGCCCGACCAGCCGCCCCGCGGGTACACTAGCCGCGGCCTCTTCGGCATCAGTGGGTTCGCGACGCAGGAGAGCGATCGCAGCGACCCGAGCAAGTTCACGTGGTATGAGAAGTATAAGAGCCAGGCTATGCCGTGGGTCGTGGCGGGGTTCGAGGGGAGCGAGAGCTGGACTAGTGTCGTGTGCGTGGCGCCGGGGAGGGTGGAGGCGAAGAGTGCGGCGGGGAAGGTGGGTCGGGCGTGGGTGGGGGTTGTTGTCGCGGTAGCTGTGGGGCTTGCTTTGAGCTGAATGGATTGATTGTGTTTCTATACGAAGTCGGGGCTGTTGGTTCAGTGCTTGTCGATACATGCAGACCGCCCCCTACTATGGTACAGTGTACTGTCACAGTTATGAGTTCAGATACCTACGCACCCTAATTGGTTATGTAGCTGTAGGCTACGTGTGTAGGATGCAGGAGAGGACTAGACTCTATATACAATAGTAGTGTAGGGTACCTGTATAGGGTAGAGAGACTAGGCTTCGCTATACCTATAGTGCTCTTAGGTACCTAGCCGCTCATAGAGGTTATAGAATAGTTGCAACGCTGTTATAACAGTTACAGCATCACTACAACATCAGACTACGTAGACACAAGAAGAAGCCTACCCGTACACATACCTAGCCCCTCTACCTGCGATACGTATCTTCCGCAGAAGGCCCTCCAACAGCAGGGCTCCCCATGTCGTGTACCTAACTAGGGGCGTTCTGCACAATCCGCAAGCACTATAAGTCGGTGCATGGCGTGTGCATGTGGATCTCGCGTCTGTTCACTGACATGGCGCAGGATACACCGCATTGACTCGCGCCGGCAAATTCATCTCTGTGATTGTATGTGTCTGAGATCGTGCAGATACCTGGATTTATAACGTTGACGCAATGTTGTACTAGTGTTTTGATCACTCCCGTTCGCGACTTCTTTGAAATATCAGCAAGTTCCATCTTCCATCATGCTGGGTTCCCAGCACGTTATCGCTTAGACATCCCTCCGCAAAAAGCTTTGGGATAAGGGACTGGGACTGCAACCGGATGATTTAGAGCTGATGGTCAGAGATATATACAGCGAGAAACAATATGGACAATCTTCGTGTCATGAGATATAACACGTTACACAATTGGCTGCATCTGCCTCTGCGAAAACCCCACCCTGCACCATACCCATGCCCACTCATTCTGAATCCACCAACATGTCCTCTCCAGACATCGACTTCTCATCACAGCTGGATAATAAAGCTTCAGTGGCTTTTAAAAGCTCCACAAGCCTGGCATTCTCCTTGCTAAACTCCTCCAACCGCTCAGTCCTAACCTTGACAGCTTTCATGAGGCCCTCGACGTTTTTCTTGGCGACTTTAGCCGCGTCGAAAGTCTGCTGGAGTAGCAGAGAATCCTTTGCATGGTCTTTGCGCTCTACAGTAAGGTCTTCTTGCAGCTGAGCGATCTTGTTCTCGAGGTCGGTCTGAGTGCCCTGCAGCGCCTTGATCCTGCTTTCTGCCACCCTCATGTCACCCTGGAGGTTGTTGAGTTGTTCGGTCAGAAGCTGCGTTGGCTGCCGCATTGTCTCGGTGTTCTTCTGGTGGCTTTCGGCCTGCTGCACTGTGCCTTTGACTTTGGCCAGCTCGACCTCAAGATCGCGCACATTGGACTGTTCGTGCTCCTTGTAGGTCCTCTTCTTGTTGGGCTGTGCCTCCAGAACGTTGTTCCTGAGGTCCTGGAGCCGCCGAACCGTGTTGGGATCGGCTTCTTCGGCGTAGGCGTGTATCTTGTTTGTTGCAACGTTTAGCAAGCGTTGTAGCTCAGCTTTCTCGCTGCTGGCGGCTTCTATGGCTTTATCGAACGTGGTACGCATCTCCGCGATGGTAGCTTCATGATTTTTGCTCTGGGAGTTGAGCTCTGTCTCGAGCCGCGTCTTCTCGGCTTGCGAAGCCTCGAATTGACTCTTGATCGACGTGTACTGGGCTTCGGCCGCCTTGCGCGCGGCCGTGAGCTGCTTGATCTTTTTGTCGACATTTTCCGAAGCCTCTGACGTAGACTCTATGATCGTCATTTCGGGGGTCTCGCTGGGCCTGCCAAGGGACTGCAGCTCTTCGACGTCGGCGATGGAGATGTTGTGGGACGACATGGTGGTTCTGATGAGGTATTAGTCGGGTTTAGGAAGAAGGGTGCACTGGATTCTTGGATATCAAATCTGGATTTCTCAACTCTGGACGCGGCGACAATCGGTGGGATGTGTGAGTGTAGAAGAGAGAGAAGTTGAGAAGTGAAGTACAAATGTCATGACGCTCGTATCTGTAACGTCTGATAGAGGGAAGAAACGGGGACGGGGGCGAGCTTCATGATATACCCCTCGGCTTGGCAAAACCATGGGAGGCAGTTGCGCGAATTTTGGGGCGTGCCTTCCTTCTCTACGCAGACTGACACGATAGACCATCCACTCCAGCTTAGCCTGATTCGGTGTGCCTTGCGAAAAGTCGGTCATGGTTAGGGCAGAAGGCAGCTGCGCAATCAATTGGACTCGTCCGGTCGTTATCAGAATGCGGCAGCAAAGGCGTCATCGACGGCATCTTCGCGAAGCTCACTTGTGTCCTCACTCTTGTGCCTTAGGGTCACCTTTCTGTAGTCTGCCGCGCTCAACCACAGCCTCTGCGTACGTCCTGCGGCCCCGGTTGTGCAGGAAGTATGGATTTCCAAGAAGCTGCAGGCAGGGGTAAGTCAAGATACTGAAACACCGATCACAAAACAGAGGGAATGTCATGGAAACGGCCTTTTGGGTAGATGAGAAGCTAGAACACTGCACTACCCTCTTCGTCTCACCCTCGCATCAATGTCCTGCACCCTCGTTCTATTTTTCACTCATCTCGCGCAATAACATGTTGTAGACAATAAGGTTGATCATAATTAGAAAGCTATACTATTCTCTCCGCCTCATCCTCAACGCGATATCTCGCACTCTCTTTCTACTCGCGGCCAAAGCGCGCTCCATTCTCTCGCTGAAATCCTAAGGTACCTCATAAACCTCGTGATCGTCATCGTGGCTGCTCTTGCCAGGCTCCGCGACAGCGAGCATTTGCTCTACCACCGGAGGTGCACGCGCGAGGTACTCCAAGCAGCTAGCGGTCTGAAGTGCTGCTTCTTCTATGGGTCCGAGTGAGAAGTTTGCCAATTTGGCATTCAGCTCATCGACCTTTGCAGATACGGCCGCCAGGAGTTCGGCTTGGACTTCACTACGCGAGGGCGGGATGGCTGACGTGCTCTCGTTGATCGTCCTGTCAGTGATCAACTCAAAGGCCTCCGCGGTACGTTGAGCATGTTCTTCGGCGCGTTGTTCTTGGAGTTGACTGCGCTCCTGCTCGAGCGTGGCGAGCTCAGTATCGAGGCGGTGCGTGATCTCATCCCAGTTGCTCACGTAAACGGAGTGCTCCATCATGTACTGCTTGGCGGCGTTCCATTCCGACGATTTGGTGTTCTGCGCAGATTCGTTGCTGAGACCCGCGAAATGGTGGCTGAAGCCGCCGGCGTTGTGAATGTAGCCCTCTGCGAGCTTTGTCCAGCCAATCTCAGAGACTTCGGCCTGTACGACGTCCCAGATGAGGTAGACAACCTCCTGTTGCATCGAGTACTTGCCCTTCTTGAGGGTAGTCTGGGTGTTGAAGATGGCCTCCATGAGGTTCATGAGGTAGTTGGAGCTGGAGTGACCCTTGTGTGACTTGAGGCGGTCGACCGATCGGTTGGAGTATCCCACCTCCACAATCGGGAATTCCAGGGGTGCAGTCTTATTGGCGACGGTGTCAAGACGCCTTTGCAAAGCCTCCATGAACGATATGGTCTGGATGACGTGCGCTCCACAGTACTTTCGCTCGTACTTTTTGGGATTGGTGCCTTTGATCTCGACCTTGTGCCACATGTACTTCCTGTAACCCTGCTGGGTTTGGCTTTTGAAATCGACGGGAGTTTCAGGGTTCTTCCATGTGTCGATCGCGTAGACAAGGTTGTCGGTGAGGGTGAAGTTTTGGGCGACCGTGACGACTTGCGCTTCTGGTTCGTTGCATCCCTTCACGTATGCCCCCATGATGTCGAGGGCTTTCTGTAATTCGCCCGCAGAAGGAGAATCGCCCTTATCGTTGACGAGAGACTGATGGTAAATGCTTGGCTGGTGCTTTGCCTGCTCCATGTTGTGTTGGAGGATGGTGCGGAGATGGCGATCATGGATCTTGTCCTTGGACAGATTCCCGAACAGGACGGACTCGAGCAGGATTCGGTCGGTTGATAGCAGGATGTCGTACATTGTGAATGCCGTCCAGTCCAAACCATCCTTGATGCCGAGCGCCTTTTTGTCTTTCATACGGGCGTCGATTTCCTCTTGCATGACCAAGCGAGAGACCCTCCTCAGCCCATCTTCCTCGAGATATACCTCGCGCCACTGCTTCTTGACCTTTCCAATGTCGTCACGCGCCAGAACTGTGGCTGGCTTCGCATCTGTGCTTGAGCGGAACGTACGTCGGTCATCAGGAACTGCCGCCAGATCTGGAAGTGGATTCGTCGGGAACAGCCTGCTGCCAGACTGGTCAACATCTTCGTCTTCATTGTCGTAGTCGTCTTTTGCCTCCGAGCTGCGCGCGTCTTGACTGTTCTGCCACTGCTGCAAAGTCAGCCCACACCTACTCGCTGCAATCACCTTGATATTCTCATCATCAAACAAGGAATCGAATTCATCGCTGTCGGTGCCCCATTCTGCGGAATCCGTTGAAGCGGGGGAGGAGGGCGCAGGAGGAGTGGTTGGCCCACGCTGCAATCAGGAGTGCAGTCGACGTTGCTTGATGATGGTGAGCTTCTTGCTGTAGGTGATCTTCTTTGGTGGCATTCCCAGAAGATAATTCGATGTATTGTGAAAATTTGAGCTGTAAGGGACAGCAGGGTATTGAAAGCCGAGTATCGTATCTATATCTGTCAGCATCTTAGTCAAGTAAGGCCAATGTTTGCGGACCTGTATATTCGAGAAAGATGAAGAGGAAGAGCTGGCAGCGCGGCGCAAAATTAAATACGCAGTGCAAAGCTACGAGCGCATTCACCGTGAACAAGCAATCGTTGACCGTGCCCTCACTGGGCGAGCCAGCTGATAGATAGAGTTCGGTCCGCCAAGCCGAGGGGCATATTTCGAAGCCCGCCGCCGCTCTGCTTCTGTTCGTCTCCCTCTTCTGCATATCACAGATATCGATACGAATGTTCCACCATCTTTGTACTCTGCGTAGATGTCCAGCGGCGGCGTGACAGCGGTTGCACTCGGACTCTAGCGAAACCTTTTCTAGTTCCCTCGCTTGAGCCTTGTTGGGGTGGGTTGGTTGTTCACTTGTTTCTTTTCTCGTCGTCGTCGTCGTCCTCCTCGTCACGGTCAGATACGGAATGACGGATTATTTCTGGGGTCGGGCGTGGTGGATTCGGACTCCGAGTATCACTTCTTTCTTTTGACTTCAGCTGACGCGTTCTTCTAGATTTGCGGTAATGTTTCTTGCTGACTGTTTCACTGATGGAGAGGGCGGGATGCTCAAGCCTTCGAACAGCCACCCTGAGCTGAGGGCCTCCGCGTGTTGGGCTAAGTAAGTGCACTGAAGCCTTGTGTCCATGGGCTCCTTTTGTGCTGTTGCAGATTGCCAAGGAGTATGGCGGTGTGGAAACACACTCAACAATAGGGATACGAAGTGTGAGTTTGGCTATAAAGATGCAGAGCGAGCCGGGTGAAAGGATAATGTAGAAAGCTTGCGATAGTCTTTGGGTAGAAGGAGCATAAAGTTGTCTACTCTCGATTCTCGCCTACTCAATCTAACTTGTGACTCAAACTCCAATAAGATTTCTAGACGTTCCTTTCCGTTGCCGAGAATACCCCGTCGTCAGACACACCAGCCTTCGGCACCTTGACGTCCTGATCAGTACTCTCTGCACGAACACTATCAGTCTCCAGGTCAGCCGGAAATTTCTCTTGTCTCGCATCGCGCTTCAGGTAGTAGTGCATGGCCCACGTAAACGCAATCAACGCGATCGCGCACCCGAGACAGAAGGAGAAGCCCTTGCGGTAGCGGGGAGCCTCCACCGTGGGGAAGGTCAGCAGCGGTGTCCAGGCAGTTGACGACTGCGAGAGCAGATTGATGAGCACGAGCGTGAAACTCCGCTCCTCGGGGCTGTCGCGCAGCAGGTTGTTGACCCAGCCATGAAAGACACTGGACAGAGCGTTGGACCAGTACATCGTGGCGAATCCAAACCACAGCGCAGCTTCCGGAACTGTCCATATCGTTAAGATGATCAAGCCAACAGCGTTGAAGACAGAGCACATCGTGATGGCCCAGGCGGGTCCGAGATACATGTCTGACGCAAAGCAGGCAAATAGGGTGTACCCAATACCCAACGCAGGTGCTATTGTCCCCAGCTCGTTGATCTTCGGGACACTGAATCTGCCTGGTGCGATGCTTTTGATCCAGAGCAGAAAGGTAGCGGTGCTCTTGTGGATGCCGGCGTTCCAGAACAGGACATCTGTGGCGACGACCATCCAGAAGCGGAAGCCGAACAGCGTCTTCTTGATGTGGCCAAACCTCATCTTGCCTTTGGTGACATGGCCGTGCTTCTCGAGGCGTGCCCTGCCAACTGCGACGTCGTTGTCGTTGATGCACCAGCGATTAGGCTGCTCGATGGTGCCAGGGAGGACGAAATAGCCAAGGACACCGACGGGAATGGTGATTATGGCGCAGATGATGTACATCCATCGCCATCCTTCGAGGCCTAAAGATGTCAGCTTGCTCCACGATCACGGTTACAGACATACCATGAACACCCTCAAGACACTGAGATGCTCCAGCTTGGATCAGACCTGCAGTCAATGTTCCAAGACCAAGTCCCGTGTAGAAGATGCCGCCTCGACGAGCGATCTCGTGGCCGCGATACCAGGAGCCAAAAACGTAATGCATCGCCGGAAAGAATGCAGCCTCGAACCAGCCAATCAAGAAACGGTATGCCGCTAGCTCGGCATATCCAGTGACTCGGTATTGCAGGAGGGTGAAGATGCCCCAGGCAATATCGCAGCCGGGTATCAGCCAGTGTACCGGAACGTAGGTCATGATGAAGCTACGGATGTCAGTTCAGTCACGGGATGTGTGGAATGACTAACAGGAAGGGGATTTGACCCAGCACTGAACCGAGGGTGTACAGCGTCTGCAATTGTACCAGTTCGTTGCCCCGAAACCCCAGGTCCTCCTTCATGCCAGAAACATAGGCATTGTTCAGATTCGACTGGTCGATGTACTTAACCCAGTAGGCCAAGACCGAGTACGGAACTATCAGCAGATCGATCTTGGAGATGAACTTCCGGTCTTCAGCACTATCATCGTCGGAGAACCACTTCAACTTCCACCACTTGTCTCGGGGAATTGTTGTCTCGGTGGGAGGCGCCATGATGCAAAGCCTGTCACTGACCTTACCGAGCACGACCAGCACGCTCTCTTATATCTTTGAGTTTTCTGCGAAAACCGGCGGTGCCCATCGCGCAATACATCCACCTTATTGCAATGCCGCCCAGCCTCAGGTCGTGCATCCGACGAGATACACGACTCAGTACCGACTCAGTGCCGGCTCAGTTCCGACGCAGAAAGTGGGTGGCGGCGTCTAAGATGCCACAACAGGTCATGCCAAGCCCGCGATGGCGAAGGAAGCAAGCGACTGTATGAATGCATGTTTTGTACATCAGCAAGCCGTGATAGGCGATGGGCTCGGCAGTTGAGCACGTCTTGCGATGTTGAGGCATGGCGAGGGAGGTCTAAGCGATGACGTGCTGGGAACCCAGCATGGTGGAAGACGAAACTTGCTGATAACCTTTTATGTCTAGATTCGTATTATAATATGTTACTGGATCTTCATCTCGCTGAGTTTGGCTAGAAGAGCATGCCAACCACACACACGACAGCGCCGACTAATCCACCCGCGGAGATGGAATTCACAGCACCTGCGCCCGTGGAGGGAGTCGCAGCAGAAGATTGAGTGCGGTTGGCACTCGAAGATGCACTGGCAGAGGCACTGTTCGTGCCCACGATCTGCGTGACACTCGCAGTGGACGCGCTCGCAGCACTGCCAGACGTCGCGCTCTCAGATCCACTTGCGCTGCCGCCCGTGCTGCCACTCGCACTCGCACTCCCCGTCGCACTGGCCTGGACGCTCCCAAGCTTCTCAGCACCGCCCGTCACCGTGACAGGTAGCGTGAGGATATCCGAAGGCGCATACGTCTCCGTGCTGCGACCCGGAAAGTTCGCCTCGCTGCCCGTCGCAAACTCCGTGCACGTAACCGTCGCGCCGCGCACACACTCCGCGCTGCCTGTAAAAGCAGCCGCGTCACCGACGCCCATATCCAGATGGTAGGTCGAGGGACCGTAGATGAGCGTCATCTGAGGGAACAGGCCGCAGTCGTTCGAGTCGGTGCCAGTCGGGCACGCAAGCGCCATGGTCGTTGCAGACGGGTTCGCAGACACGACTGACGCCTGGAGGGACTGCGGGTCGAAGATGAAAAAGGGAATGGAGAGGACTGAGGACTGCGCGGCGGCAAGCCCGAGGAGGGACGCGAGAACGAATGTTGAGGTCATTTTGCGACGAAGGAGCGACAGGAAGGTGATGGGAGGAGAAGAGAGTGGAACGCGCTGTACTACCTTTTTTTTTTATTGCCCGCAGGCTGTACTCTGCTCTGCCGTGCCTGGTTATAGAAACGGCGTGCCACAAGGGGTGACTAGATCAATGGGCTAGGCCATCCTAGCGTCCCGAATCGGGACTAGCGTTGAAGTCGAGAGCTCCGAAAAGACCAAGCATCGTCTTACTGATGCTTGTTCATCATTAAACTCATCAGCTCGAGGCTCTGGCTGGGCAGCATCAGAGGATTGCGTCTTCGAGTCTGTATTTGACTCGATCGAAGTTCGTACAGCTGTACGCGGGAGAGTATTGCCAATATGTCACAGACTCCAGGTGAACACCACGAGCAAACTGGAACGGATGTAATGGCACAAGTTTGATTTCTAGATTCGGTGGGTATCGTCAGCATGGCCGGATCATCGCAGCGTCTACCATCTCCTTCCTGGGCCTTCGTGCATCCCTCCGCCGTGGTGACCTCCATGCCCTCCATGCCCTCCCATGGGTCCGCCTGCATGATGACCTCCGTGTCCTCCCATACCTCCACCTCCATGGTGACCTCCAGGGCCGCCCATACCCCCATGATGCTGCTGGCCGTGGTGTCCGCCGCTCTTCCCGCCGTGGTGCCCACCATGATTACCTCCATGATGGTGTCCGCCGCCCTGCTGGAGATGCTGAGGCTGGTGCTGGAATGCGCCATGCTGGGGAGCATGTTGGATGTGGTTGTTGTTGTGCTTGGTGTCCTTGTGCAGCACCTTATCTCCGAGTTTGTGAAAGAGACCCATTGGGACCTCGATTGACGGTATTGTATGATGAGGTTGTGTTTGTGATGGTTGGAAGGGTTGAAAATGGTTCTGACTGCTTCTCAGATTGAAGGTGCTTGTGATGAGCGCTCTACTACGATGCGGAGCGCTACATATACTCCGACCTGCGTCACTGCAATGCGACTCCCCGTGACCCTTCGCCGCGTCATCTCTCTGTACTCGGCGCAACTTTTATCGACAGAAATTATAATCGCAATGGTTGTTACGCGGCATGACGATGCATTCGTCGCTGCTACGCCACAGACCCACTTAAATCGGTTCAAGCGGCCAGAGCTGTGGCTGATGCAACTGAGGACTTCATGATGCCTGAAGACGTCGCGATACCTGTTCCTGTGGCGAGTTGAGTGAGTGGTGTGTGGTTCGTCACTTGAGAAGAGGGAGTCTAGGTTACGTCATGTCTACGAGTTGTGGCCGACACCACAGTTTGTGTACATGACAACATCACACCTCGAATCACGATACTTGGAAGTTCTCACACGTACGCTTTTGTATTCATTACAGTCTGGTCTAATGAGGTCTAGGGCTCAGCTACACCGGCATCGTATGTTGAGTCCCTGTCTACATCGCACTTGCGGTACCGCTAACACCACCGAGACTCTCTTGGAAAAAAGACGTGAGCTTGTCGAAAGGGATGAGATCGACTCGGTCGTAGAGGTCGACGTGGCCGGCACCTAACACCCACACTAAGTCCTTAGGCTCACCAGCCTGCGCATATGCATCCTCGCTGAACTCGCGTGAGTGCGCCTGGTCGCCGGAGATGAAGAGCAGAGGGCGAGGTGAGATATCCTCAATGTTGCTGAACGGGTAGAAGTTGTGGAACCTGGTGTTGCTGGAAAGGGTTGGATGCGTCGTCAGGTTCTCTGTTGTGCCTTCGGGCGTGAACTCGCCGCGAGGGGTGCGGTAGAAATCGAAGAACTCACGGCCGATAGCGTTCGTCTCATTAGTAAGCTCATGGGGAGTGCCACCCATGTATTCGGTCTCGCCACCGTCGGCCTCGACCCAACGCTGCTGCGATGCAGCGGCGACGACTGCCTTGCGCTGCTCAGCGGTGACTGCGTTTCTCAGACCGTCTCGGTTGGCGGCACCCATGTCGTACATGCTCACAGTAGCAACACTCGCGATCCGCGAGTCGATCTTGGCCGCGCTGATGACGAAGCTGCCACTGCCACAGATGTCAAGAGCACCAATGCGCTCTCTATCTACAAAGTCTAGCGTGCCTAGGTAGTCAACTGCCGCACTGAAAGACTCCGCATAGATGTCAGGCAGTACGGCGTTTCGAGGCTCGCCCTCGCTACCGCCCCAGAACGAAACATCGAGTGCAATCGTGACGAAGCCTTGCTCGGCCAACTTCGTTGCGTACAAATTGGCGCTCTGCTCCTTGACGGCGCCCATCGGATGACCTACCACGATCGCGGACGCATTCGCAGTACGTGAGAAGTTGTTGGGGATGAAGAGATTGCCAGCAACTGTCATCTGGAACTGATTCGTGAAAGTGATGGGCTGGAGCGTGACAGCGTCGCTGCGGTAGAAGTTATCAGCCCCAAAAGATAGGTTTTGCGCTGTGGCGACAAGAGCTGTCGCGCCGGCAACGGCCAGGCTGCGTTGGATGGTGTTCATAGTGTTGCTGTGAGGCTGATGAAGGGGTTTCTGTGAGGCTGATGAGGGAGTTGCTGCAGAAGCCTTCATGACCTTCTTATAGCCTCCGTCGATTCACGAACCGCGCTCTATCGTCAGCGCCCAGAAGATTCCACAAAAGCCAAGATAGCATGTTGACGACGACTGCATGCTGCTGACATTCTATATGATCGAAAAACGTCAATTGAGCCGCAGGAAGGAAGTAGTGGCCGCAGTGGGACCTCGCTATTGCCAACGGGGACAAGTATGGAATTCTACGTCAGGTACGTCCTGTTACCAGCTGTGTTTCCTGACGATCTCATTGGAATGTCCGCGTTTCCACGATATGCACACTGCTGACATTTGGCTTGGCGCATGTCGGCCAATTTGGCCCGCTGGAGTCAGTCTGTCCTACTGATCAGTGTGCGGCCTACACTATGGCAATGGTAATTAATCAGTACAGGGCCATCCTTGTTGAGAGCTGTAATTGTTGGCGGACTTATGGGCGTTTTTGGTCAGCTCTTCGGCGACTTGAATCCTTTGATCATTTTGGGCTTCAAAGTTTGGGGTGGAGTTGGTAGCCCAGGCTCACGCATGTCTTGAATTTGGCCTTCTAACGCTGTCTCTTCAGTCTCCAGCACCTGTTCTCGAGCTTTCGCCTCCGACCTTAGTCTCAGCTCCTGGGCCAACGCACCTGCCTTGAGACATACGTCTAGTCTCTCTTGTGGCGCCTTCGCGTCCAACCCCAGCCGGGCTTCCATTGCCCTCATCTCTGACACGAATTTGGCTTCTACCGCCCTCATCTCAGCCTCCATGTCCTTCTCGGCCTTGAGCTCTGTCATTTCTTGCTGCGCGAGATCTCTCTAGTATTGGGCGGGGAACATGTGTGACTCAGTCAGTTACTTCTCTTTGAGATACAACTGCATGGTAAACAACGGCATGCTGTTCGAAATCAGCGCGGAAGATCTCGTTGACCGCGCTTGCCTGCGAGATCTGCTCCACCGGCTCTCTTCCCCTGTAAGCTGCTATCCAAGTTGCTTCTGCAGATTTTCTGATATCTTGATCGTTTAAATCTGGTCGCTTTGTTCGCTCTCACGAATGAGGTGCTTCCAGCAGAGCTGTTGGTTCTCGAGCTGGAGATGATGCACGCCTGTGCAGATGAGGTCATAGAACGAGTCGCCGGTATCCCGTTTCATCGGTTTGATGTCGATGCGTTCAAGGGCAGTGCTGTAAGGCTGCTTTGAATTCTGAATGAGCCAACCAAGAGAATTTTGAGCGCGTCTTGCCGGCCTCGAACGCTGCGACTTCGTTCCTTACCACGTTCAAGTCCTGTACGGCATCGCATTCTCGGAACGTTCTGCCGCCGACATGATTGTTGATAGTTCTGCAAAGTACTTCAACGTACTTCAACGATCTGGTAGCGTCAACAGGACGGTTTGTGAAAGAAGGCGAGGAGGAAAAGGTGCGTGTCCAAGCTAATCAACAAACGAGAGGTGAAAGTTTCGTTGTGTGATGACACACGCCTCTCTCGAGAAGTTAGCAACATAGACTAAGGATCACACAGAGACTGTTATTTCTGCCTGTATCATTTAAAAACTTCGTCTGATAACCAGGAAGTGTGAATCTTGAAAGCAGCCCTGTGATGAATGCTGAGTAGCCAAAAGACACGGTGGAGTATTGCTACTGAACACCAACCTACCGGTATACGAATTTTCGTCAAACTGGACTGAGCGGAATGGTGAGACCCATAAGCACACGCCTACTTATCTTGGTGCTCAAGGATTGGCCGTAACTTCCCTACCTGAAAGGAGTAGTGCCGTAGACTTGCCTGCCAGCGCAGGTGCACCCGTCGTTGTCCAATGCACCACTGCTCAGTAGGACTCACCTTTTCGCTGCTACTGCTACTGCGTTGCGTCTTCGAGTTGTTTGCAGGTACGCAGAGCTCCAATACCGAGAGTCGATCATACTGATATTCAACGAAGCTCGCAGTCGATCGAACCTAGCCTTACTCAGAAAAGATTTCAAGCCTATTTTCCTCGGCACCAAATCGAAGCACTGAATATCTCTCATAGACACTATCACTAGAACCGCGTTCAGTCTCCTGATACCCTTGTCTCTGCCTGAGCGCATGTTTCGGTTGACCTACGACACTACGCAGAATTACCAATCTCACGGATATACAACTCCTGTCAAACCCACTCTTGGAGAAGTATACGGTTGCTGCGCGGCGAAACGACGGGTACGATGACCTGATACAAGGACTGAGGAGTACATCTGAAAGATATTGCCAAGTCTTTGTGAAGGCCACAGGCTGCGCTGACATCTTCAACGTAGACGGACGTATACAAGCGTAGCTCTGGGTCTACGGTTTCAGGGCTGTATCATACGTTGTCCAAGATATTGGGATAACAACAGGTTGATGGTCTCGATGACATTGGGATACACGTAAGTCAATAACACAAGCAATGCTTGTCTCGACGTAAGGAAGCATAAGCTGACAAGATGGTATGGATGCATTGACAAGCCTAGGCTGGGATTCACCATCTAGTGAGACAGCCGGATATTTAACGATCTGTGAAAGATTTAGCCTTATCCATTGTACTGGAACCCAGGCACGTTCAAACAGCCACCTGACGCTTTTATGGATGCAGACCACCTTTATTGCAGCCAATAAGCCAAAGAACGAGTTCTAACTACCTCCATTCAAGCGCATACAGCTCAACAGGGAAGGATCCTGACGAGAGTATCGATCCTTGTTTCAAAGTGCTACATCTAGCTAAGTGGCTGATCGGGCATGCTTTGGCGCGGGATGTTGTAAGAGCTGAGAAGCAAGACATGCAAAATGATGTCAACCTGCTATCATTCCTTCACGACATGATAGGGACGAAATATCGCGCTTCGTCATCCCCATGGCTGCTGTCGCCCGGTCTCGACCAAAAGTCTCACTAACACAGCTGCGCCTCTGATGTTGTGTACACGCATCCTGGCTTCTTCCCAATACATCTCATCCCCGCTGTTTTTGTTGCGGAAACCTACTACTTCGCGTTTGGAACACCTACTTTTCATTAAGCGAGGCCTAGTTTTTGAGCAAGCCGAACACCAGGAATGCCCTTCACCCTTAACATTATGGATAAAGTCAGTCAGCCCTAAGGCTAGGATTAGTTAAGATTAGACCAAGGGTCGGCCGCTTAGGGCTTGGGAATATCTTTAATTGGCTAAGACACAGCATGCTGAAGTTGGCGTGACAGTTGCCTATGTCTACCAAAAGCAGGGTAGGTGTCCCATGTACCTAAGCGCGAAGTAGTAGGTGTCTGCAACAAAAACGATCCCAGCTTGCGGTCGCGGCACTTGTTTCTCTGCATCAGCGTGCCCAAGATGAGATGACGCATTAGCGTGTTTCACCGACCTGTATCACAGTGCAGAGTTCCATATCGACATGGCCCACGAACGTGCCGTGTCTTGATTGGCTCTGGCCCGGACTCTAATAACGTCTTTCTTCCGCCGCGAATGTCAAGACCTCCATATCGGTTTGAACGCCCCGCGAACCAATTCAGTCGTCCTGACCAATCATGCCAGGGGAGCTTCTGTTCGCGTCGGGCTGTAAACAAGCATACTATTGGCTTTGCACTCACGCTGAGCATCAAAAAGTCTCGAAAAATCCCAAAAACACCGTCCCTTGTTCACGGGTACAGTACCCTCGCTGCAGCTGAGTTATGCGAAGAGCATGTTGCAGCCGCTAGAATCGTCTTGTCACCTCGTCGGCTGTCCTGGTAGGTTACGGCCCCTTCTCTGCAGATGTGCGTGCGTTTGTGATTCGGCGGCATTGTGCACATATTGTGCTCTACCGGCAGACGCGGCGCAAATATTTCGACCCCGGCAAACCCGTAATATCAAAATAGCTCGTCTACCGGGCGATCTACTACTTTCATGAACTCAGCCGTTGAAAGTGTATCGAGAAGATTGTAGCCTTTCCTGTGGAATCAAAAACAGTCAGCCCGACATTCTTCGCGCCCTAAGATGGCGTGATGAGCAAGTCATTGCGTCGCGCCAGCTGTTGGGCTGCGCGGAGATGAACAATTTCTCCCAACACAGAAGCGTTCTGGAATACCTGGAATCTGGAAATTACGGCCAGGCAAACAGACTGTCTCGTATTCAGCAACTTAGCATACGGCTGGTCAAGCGGCGGAAGCATCATGGAGCATGTCGAAGAGCTTGTTGATCACAAGTCCAATGGGGCAGAGATATTCTGAATCGAGATTCCAAGTTTACAACTACATGAAATATGTTAACTTAAGCACATGATCTCCGTCTTCAAACACGGCCAGACCGCCAATATCAATATCGCCCGCTTAAATTTTCGCCCTGCCATCACATCGACCGCGCTATGTCCCCTGATCGCCTTGTTCTAGACGCGTGGCATCCGCTCGGCTAGCCCTTAGATCTCTCGGCGTTGGACTGGCAGGACTTGGTTGCGAAAGGACGGTCGAGAAGTAGGATGCTGTGGTTGCAGAAACAGGGCTTGAGTGTTGAGAGTAGGGCGACGTGCTGGAGGGGCGTGTCCGCGTGGCGAGCACTTGTGTAGGCTGCTGTCTTTGAGAAGCTCCCGAAGACTCCTCTGCGGGCCGAGGTGTATTGTACGAGTGGGAGTAGGCTGCTAAGAAGGTTGGGTGAACCCCCTTCAACGATCCATTCTCATGCCGCTCAGCTGCATGGTGTCAGTTCAGTCCGCCTACACGCAAGACATACTGACCGGCCTCACGGAAGATGTGCTCCGGCTGACCATACCGTCTTGCTGCGAAGAGGGCCGGATTTGCGTCTCGCTCGGCCAGCTCCTCAGGGGTGAGGTGGGAAGAGTCGAGCAGAAAGGGGAGAGTGGTCACGTGCGCATAATTCATGGTGAGTTGGGTGCTGGTTGACGGAGGCCTCAGGAAACAGAGGCATATATGCTAAGCCATGCGCTTTTCGCTACGCATGTGGAAGTCCATAGTCCTGCCGGAGTGGCAACACAGCATTGCATGGAGCTTCAAACAGCAGTTCGGGGATCCTCGATCGGACCGGCCATCGAGGCTTTGGAGGCGTTCGTTCGGCAGGCTGGTGCCAGCCAAGTCGCACGCACCGGGGTCTGCAATAGACTTTGGCGTAATGATGCTTCAGCACCGGGGACGCAATGTGACACTGAGGGCTTGTGGGCGGGGCAACATATTGGCTAGCCGGCGTGGGATGACTGCAACACCAATACCCATCAGTGACCTATTCGGTCAGGCTGACGGGCTGCCTTCGGATTGGAGGAGGGATTGTAGCGCCCGGATGTACCTGCTCTGGCCCGCGGAAGCACCCCCGGCTGGGACGATGGCTAGCCCAATCGGAGATTTCGGACCAGTAAGGGCATCGCGATCATGCGAGCTATACGCCTCTGGCCTTGACCGGTAATATGGCACCAAGGGCCGGCCCGCTTCTGACTGCATAGCAGGGTGCAGACAACAACTGCTCAGCAGCAAACCCGCGGCAACAATCGCGCCTCAACATTCCCGTCAAGGCCGAATGCCGAACTGTATACAACAAGATTGCCACGCTGTCTCGATCCATTAGCATGGGCGTGAGAAATGAGGGATTGTAGTGGCCGGGTGGTGTAAGCACGGTATTGAGAAGTGGATCTAGCCGTCTGAGCAGGCTGCAACAGACACGGACGGGAACCTTGAACGTTCAAGGATCCGGGGTCATTATCGTTAAGTGGGCCTCCGTATCGCGCATATCATGCTCCTCGAGAAGCGACTGTGGCGGTCACCAAGGGTACGGCAGTCCCGTTTTGCTCGGCATGCGGTGCGCAAGAGCTGGGTTCCAAGTACCTGTGCAAATACTCTGAGCCTTGCTGAAGTAGCGGTGAGGCGTTGGTATGTCTCTACACAGCATGAGTCGTGCATTAGGTTTTGGACCCTCCTTCTGTAAGCACGCTGCTCGTGTCGCGATACACTTACAGATGAAGGAGTCGATATTCGCTTTTCCGCACGCTGCGTGGTTTTCGTCCATGGTCGTACGAGTGGGGCTGGGAGCCTGCATCCAAACACGGCACCCACACAATCGGAACCGAAACCTAATCCATGCCTGAAAGAACGGGCTCCCGCACAATGAGGCTTGCCTTGACTCTGTTTGGCGAGTCGGTGATGGTGGTGTGACTGCCAAGCGATGTGCATGTTGTGGCAGGCGGACGTCATGGTGATGGGGACGTTCAGGGTCTCTGCAGAGCCTCCCGGGTAGCACGCTCGACGAACTTGGCGAAATGAGGTCGGAAGGTCATAATTGAGCGAAGACGCTGTTTGGTCGGTATGGTTGGAGAACGGTCCTACGATGCATGCACGCCGGAAGCTCTCCGTTTCTCTGTATCCAGTCAAAGGTAAGACTTTCTTTGCTGAGCCCAAGCAAAGGGCTTGCCTTACCTGGTTAACACAATGTCGGGTCAGATGCTGCTGCAAATTCGTTGCTATTCGCTCTTACACGCAGTGATGCGAGGCTGTGAAGTGCTTTAGCTGTCATGCAACCGCGGAGGCCTGCTATCAGGATTAACCTTTCATGATTTCAATCAGAGACGGAGGGCATGAGCATCTTGTAGGACAGCCATTGTATTGTAACTTGTTACAGGTGCGGTACCTCCAACGACATTGGCTATCCAACTTCCCAACAAAGCGCTTCCAACGTATGGGATGACAGAGAGGGGTCAGAAATTGGCTGTGTGCAGCTTCCACAATGTCCTGGTTGGTGAAGGCGTACCAGCAGCAGTGGCCTAGACTGCCGGCTCAGGCGGTGTGGGAGTCCCCAACAACTTGGCCTGGCTTCTCGACGACCTGCAAGCTGTTAGTGGTAGACATCACTCCACGATTGTTCGGCCAACCTTCGTCCGCTCCGGATAAGGCGGGATCTCCATGAGCAGCACACAGTGGCTATACGCCCAGTCAATCTCGGCCTGGTTACCATACTAGGAGTGTCAGTCTATGTAATTGGATGAGATAGGTGATACTTACGACAATGTAGCTGTACTGGATATTGCCTGAATCGGCGACAGGTGCGTTCAGCCACTTGACTTTGAGCAGATCGTGAGGGAAGTCTTCGAACAACTCCTTCAGGCTGCATCCTTCACCACCTGCGCTGCTGCCCATGGCCTCGATCAACTCCTTTCCGATGATACTGTGGGACAGATACTCATCCTCGTCTTCATCATCATAGCTGCGGTACTTGCCCCGGATGTCAAGTTCGGGACGGATGGTGACCGGAACCCCCAGCGACTTGAAAACCTCGTACGCGACCATGTCTGAGCCTTTCAGAGCAGCTGGGAGTGCACAAGCGCCCTCGTTCGTCGCATGAGCATACGCATGGCTGCAGTACTTTCCGAGAAGACCTCCTGTGGTCGGATTAGCGTTGCACTTCACTTCGATCATACGAACCTACCGTTAGGGAAAAAGGATGGGTTGGCAAGGGCAGCCTGCACATCCTTGTAAACCGGCAGCTGAGATACGTCCATGATATTGGCGCCAGCGATTTCGTTAACACCGCGACGAAGAAAGAGGTTGTACGTCAGGGTGAGGCGGTAGCCGGACGTGACCTGAGACACCTCATGTTCGCAGTCACTGTAGAAAGCGGCCCACTGAAGGTTCGAGCTATCTTTGGACCAGTCGAAGGTAGTGGAGAGACCCTGGTGGCGAACGACAAGCTGGCCGCCCTGGTGTGCGGAGGGGAGACAAACCACCAGTGAACCGAAGTGAAGGTCGGAACGCGGGGTGTCGAGGTGGGGCTTGAACATGCCAGAAGGTCCTTCGTAGACCTGGAATTGTTAGGATCACGAACAAGCTGATCGTCTGTAGCCTTACATTCAGCTTGTACAGCTCTGCGCGGATACCCTCGGACTTGTTGTTTGGCAGCGGCAGCAAAGCCTGACTGATGGAGTCGACGATGCCAACTTCATACGGACAGAAGTTGGTAGAAAATGTGGCAGGATCGAGCTTGGAAGCCTTTCTGTAGGACTAGTCGATCACATCCTTACCGTTCAGGCCGAAGCTCGCAGGCTGAGTGGACTTGACGAGGCCTTGAACGACAGAGAGATCGGCGGCTGGCAGAACGACCTTCTTGATCTGTTCGGTATCGTCCCATCGGATAGTGACCGGGGATGTGGTGTCTTCTCTGTTCACGTTGAGGCGCTCCTTTACAACAACAGAGCCTCCACAAGCGTAAGCAGACTGGCTTAAGAGCGGTGCCAGACCTCGAATGATAGCATCGCCCGCGGAGTCGGTGGTGTCTAGCTGTAGGACCTGAGGAACTACGATCGACATGTTGAGCGATGGTGGTTGCAGTTGGTAGAGAGAGTGAGCCGTGTTGAGCTGCTCAAGTAGTGAGAAGGTACGGTCACGTGTCGCGCGTGTGCGACTGCCGCAAGGCTGCAGGTGGGACCCTTCCAGGCAGCAACGCGACGCGAATATGAAGTGAAGGAATTGTTAGGCGAAGAAGAGGCGGAATGAACGATACTGCAACATTGGATTGCTGCAACAACAAACCATATTCCACAGAGGCCACAAATGTTAGTGGATTCCATGTTTTGCAGGATACAGCATTAGACTTATTTGACGTTTGCAGATTATCTAGCTGTCATCAAACCGGACGACACTCGATCTCGTCTGTTCTGCACGCGCTTGCCAGGATGGCTTCGCGCTTGAATTGGTTGCGAGTATTTTCAACGTTGCAATCATCATTAAACTCGGTCGAATGTATTCTTTGCTATCCGTATGTACTTCTGAGTCTTTCTAGTAACTGATTTATGCTATACTCAACGTCTGATCTCGATTGGTCCAGACAGACTGGGGTGGCATTCAGCTCCCATTCACTTATCTGACCTCACAGGGCTCCCTCGCTGCCGACTCTTATTTTATACATTGGATACAATAGCGCACTCGACGGATTCGACAGTCAGCAATACTTAGGTATCTGCATCACGCTCAAATCCTGGATCATGGAGGTGAACAACGCCAGAATCGAGCATGCCCAGATGGGACCTTGCTACAAGGCACATTCTTGTAGTTTGTTTTATGCTGACTCTACAAGCCATTATTCAAGCTTTGACGGTGCTGACAACGCCCCTGCTCATCGACCTCAACCCATGTCGCTGGAGCCGCTCACCTGCGTTTACTTGAAAGAACAATACAGCTCTAACACTGCAAGCCGTCCCGTTGAGGCCCAGGAACGACCACCTCGTTACCGTAGATTTCGATTCCTCTTTAACCAGCTGCCATCCTACAATACCGCACATGTCTAGATGTGCACAGACAGGTACGCCGAAATAGGGCCTTTACGCCTTTACCCCATCCCGGTAACCTGGACAGCAACCTGTTAGCCAAGCAGATCATCGCCTTGAGTGCATGGCATGGATGCGCTGTCGCTTGATAATGGGAGACGTACCAGGGGAGTAGAGCCAGAAGTAGTCTGACTGGCGGATGCGGCAGATCGCCGGCTCGATGCGGCGTTCAACTACCATGTGTTGGTCAACTGTCCGCCTTGGGCGCGGAGATCACCACTGCGGATATCGGCGCCATTGACGGCCTATAATCCATGAGGACCAGGCGGGGTGGCGGACCAGCACCCGGTGCCGACGGGGTACATCATCTGGCCATATCAGCTCGAATAATCCAAGACACGAAGCTAGCAATGCTTGACATGAATAGAAGGCTACTGGAGATGTTCGGATACTCACACGTCACCGAATGGTGGTTGCGCAGGTCTTTTAGCGCCATCGCTGTTGAATCTGAGGTCGAGTTGAGTGAACACTAACGGAGTGGTACCTCAAGTCCTTTATGCATCGGTCCGGAAGTGAACCTAGATACCTGGGCCTACAGATCGAGCTTGAATAGAGTGCCATCAAGACCGAAACGCCGAACACCGCAGCTAAGATCTGGGAGAATATGGCGACTGCTCAAACTTATCAAGACGCAATAGCGCATGATGCTGCCTATAATTAATTTACATTCTACAACTAGCCTCACAGCAAATGAACCCAACTGCGCGTTAAGTCCGCCGCCTACGCCTTCTTCACCCTACGTGCCGGCTTTATCGGCGAACCAGTTGTTGCTCCTCCGCGTCTGCTCCACGGCGTCAGAACGGCCGCATCCAAAACACCACTCGCCCCGGGCGCACGCAGCTTCCTGATTGTCTTCTTGACGCTCAGGTCCACCAACCTCCTCAGCTGATCGCTTGGCCTTGGTGCAGATCTGAGCAGCGCGCTTGTGTCATCTTTCTGCGCTCTGAGAACGCGCATGGGAATGCAGATCGATCGATCCAGGGGCATGACTCTCTTCTTGCGATTGCGGCGAGGCTTGGACGGTGTGCCAGGCGAGCTGTCTGAAGTCGAGGGCGTTGTGCACGTACGCTTCTGTGGCGTAGAGAGCTCGAAGAACAAGCGTTTCCGCGGCGCACATAGTGTTGTCGGTGTCAATGGGCGACGTGATGTTGGCGTGACTGGGACTGGCGGTGGTGTCTCTGCCGCGCAAGACGAACACGAGTCGCAGGTCGGTGGCGGGGTTTGCGGTCGTGTTGAGAGCTTTGTTGGCGCACCTATCAGCGCGTGTGAAGCCAATAGAGCAGTCTCCATGGAGTTCGCGGGTACCGGTGATCTTGTCATGATGTGGTTAAATATGTGAGTAGAAGAAGAGAAGAGCCCCAACGAAGTAAGTCAGATAGGCACTACATATGTAGCATACACCTCGACGCAGTCACGAGCCATGAACCTCGCTCACGGTGAATATCTCATCATCTTGCGATGTTTTGCCATGGTGAAAGGCACGGGATTGCGCACAAAGCCACTGCTCTGGTTGAAGACATACCGCCTGCAACAGTGGAGACGATGTAGGCGCTGACAAACACTCTCCTTTCCGTGATCTCTTGGGTCTTGAGATGTCGCAGCGCTCGTCCGCGATGTTGAACTGAGGTACACAGCAGTGCGTGGTCTCAACTGGTTGGCGCTTCTTGGTCATGTAGTGGAGTCAGACTCTTGAAGTCTCCGGCTACCAGTTCAACGGTCAACTTGACTCAGGGTTGTGATGTGTAAGCTATAGAAAGGCAGTAAGGAATCGAAATCGCCAGTCGCACATCGTTGTTCGACAGCAACCAATGTTTCCCGCACGCAACGTTGCGGTAATTTCCGCGCTGTGTCCACGATGAGTCGACAAGTTCGCATCGAGCTCATGTTTGCTGAGAACATAATGGTACCGCTCGCTCCTCCCTTCATCAATCAGCAACAAGCCCGGCTGGCACAATCGGTAGCGCGTGAGACTCTTAATCTCAAGGTTGAGGGTTCGAGCCCCTCGTCGGGCTGATTCTTTTTGTGTTTTCAGTTTGTCCGTAGCTGTTGTGGTTGTGGAGTTACGGAGGATTGAAGTTTTTGCTGCCGGTGGAGCGGTGATGGTCTGAGCCACGCTAGCGCTCTCGCTTCGGTTAGCGTCGACCCACGCGGTTTCGACGCGCGGGCACGGTTCACATCATTACATCAATTCAACAACGGCATGCGCATCACGCAATGGTTTGCAACGATGGGCGATTACAAGACTTGAACAAAATTTTGACTGTCGCAGACGACTCCTTGCTAGATTCCACGCAAACGCTGTCTATATCGCGCGCACCGCTGGCCCACTCGTCACATCCCCCCTCTGTCAATCCCGACGAATCCCCAGCTCAACCTCAACCTCGGCTATCAGCCTCCGCATATACTCCTCGCTGGTAGACCCTCGTCTCGCCTCCATGGCTGCGTGTCGTGTGATCTCCTCGATGTCTTTGCGGACCTGATGATCGCTGTCGCAGGCTGCTCTACGCCACGATGATGGGCACTCGGGCTCTAGTGAAGATCGAGGAGAGGCAGAATCTTCGGAAGCTGGCATGGCGTCTTGATATGTGACTGGAGGGCTCAGTACAGTTGCTGAGCAGGCAACAAATGGTCAAACGAACCTTTAGCTGGTTGATTCTTTTGAGGATGGTTCTGCGCTGTCGTATTTATTGCCTTCAGCAGTATTGATGTTCTGATTGAGGCCTGGACGAGTTGAAACGAGTTCGATGGCTGACTTTAGATGATCGGGGAATGGATACCAGCGTTGTTTGCGGGTGCCACTCGTGCTGTGCTACACGGGTACCAGCATCAGCTCACCGACCTCAAGCCCAGTGTGTCGGAGCAGCGGTGAGAGCCTCAACACGGGTACATCTACAAGCGGGAGGAAAGATAAACATCTTCGCCGGCTCCAAGAGAACGTGATCGGGGTAGCCTGTTTCGGAGGGCGGTGCAAGCGTGGCTCCAATGATAGTATAGAACTTGAAGAACGCCATCAGGCTACGAAGTTGGTAGACTACATGGACGACGTCCCCAGTTACTCAAAACTGCCCCGAACAGGTGATTCTGGGATGAAACAGTTGATGTTTGTCAACGCACACATGCCTACAGGTGGTGACACAGCCTCATCGGTTCAGAGTGTTATTGCGGTCGCGTGATGTCGGTAGTCTGTAGGTCTTGTAGGAAGGCGCACATGGTGAGAGTACTTGCTAGATGCTGTGAGGCAGGAACCTTGCCCGAATCAATTCTAGGGTCACATGGTATAAGAGACAAAGAACGATGAGACTGAAGTGACTCGCGATCGTCGTACTTCTGACATCGAGCAGGCAATGAGTGGGACACAAGATTTTATCCTGGTAGTCCCATCACTCTGCTTTGTGAAAGTTGTGTCCCCCTATTGAGGCAGCGACGATGGCTGAGCGCACAAGGCTGCTGAGGCATGAGCGCACAAGGCTGAGGAGGCATGAGCGCACGAGGCTGGGCAAGCACCATTAATCCACTCCAGCCATTCAGGCGGTCCTCGCTCACAGAATTTGATTTTATATCGCATCTCTTTACGGTAGGAGTTAAAATGTGTCTGTACCGAAACCTGTGGCTGGCAACATGATCTATGTACGTGGTGCAGGCGGGCCCCGCATCGTCGGTCAGAGTGGGTCCACCGCTCGTCCCAACACCACCATCTCAATGCTCAGTACTCGCTTTTCACATACCAACACAGTCGCTGCGCTTCAAAACTCAGGCATTTAATTCTTACCTTATCAGATGACATTGCCTCTCGCAGCCAGTATGACCGCTTTCGTGACAACGCCCACGAGGCTGAAGAGCGCCAATTGGTCCGTGTCAGCAATGAATTCCGACGTCCAGCTGTGGTCAGCGAGGCTCAGCCGCAGCGAGGTCTTATAGGGAGCCTCGGCCTGCACGTCAGCACGATCCTGCCGTCGATCTCCTCCATCATGGGACAACCAGAACAGGAGGAAGAGTTCTCTCATCCGCTTCTGGACGGACGGCCCAACTCGATTCGTGTCGTGCGGATCAGACACGAAAGATCACAGGATGGCCGCATCTGCTGCGACATGCGCGTCGCCAAAGTCTACGAAGAGTATACCTGCCTGTCGTACGTGTGGGGCGATGCGAAGCATGATGCAGGTATCGAAATCAACGGCCGCCTGTTCAAAGACGTCCAAAAGAACCTCTGGGACTTTCTCGATGCCACCATTACGCGTAATAACAACCCTCGGTGGCTCTGGATCGATGCATTGTGCATAAACCAGTCAGACGAGAAGGAGAAGAACGACCAGGTCCAGAGAATGGGAGACATCTTTCGAAACGCGCGAGAAGTGGTATCGTGGCTGGGGAATGATCGCCATATTGCAGCTCTGCTAGAGAAAAGACATCCGAGCCGTCGCGGGGTGGAGAGACTACTCTCTTCGCCGTACTGGGGCCGCGCCTGGATCACGCAAGAAGTTGCCCTCGCCCCTTCTCTCACACTCATGGCCGGCCATTCGGCCCTGGGCTTCGCTGATGTGGCTGGAATGGTGGACTCCTAGGAAGGGTTCAAGAGTCGTCCCCGTATCGAAGGTAGTAGAGTGGACCCAACACGATGGAGACTCTTTAGAGGCGAAAGCCTTATGCTTCTGCTGCAGGAGTGCCGCGAAAAGCAATGCCGCGACTACCACGACAAGATTTACTCCTTGGCAGGACTGTGTTGCGAGAGTAATAGTATCGAAGTCGACTACAGCATCTCCCGCGGACGGCTTGCTGTCGAAGTGCTGCGGGCATGCCATCAATGGTTCTGCCTATGCTCGGTTGCTCTTGTTGGCCTGACCCTGCGACTTGTCAAGCGGACGGTGCCACGAGCGAAGCGCTGGAAAAGAGAGAAACGAGGACGCAACTTCTCCACACCTTTCGCTCAATGCAGTGTGCCCGCTACGACAATGCCCGACGGCATGAAGTCAGTGCTCATAAACGTTCGTACCATCTGCAGCAACTCGAAGGGTCTTATCGAGCTTCACGTAGCGCCCGACTCATCGACAGTGTCTGTAGCACAATGCAGATCTGTGTGTGTGGATTACGGAGAATCGGCGCGTACTCTCGAAGACGGTATCACGGTGAAGTTGTCGAGCGATAGCCGAAGATGCACGGTATGGTTCAGCCTTGACGTGTTGCTGGAGATGGGGAGGACGTTTCAGAACAATGCAGGATGGTCGATATGTCCGTCACGGTTAGATCCTGGGAGCCGCCAGTCAGCGCGCGTATTGACACTGTGTTCTGAAAATGATACTAACGTTCTAGCTGAAGACAGCTTCTCGTGGGAATCGACTGATCACTGGAAAGAAGGGAGTATGGTGGACGAAGACAGCTGGGACAGCTGGTCAG
Organism: Boeremia lycopersici; assembly: GCA_022609225.1. Taxonomy (NCBI): domain Eukaryota; kingdom Fungi; phylum Ascomycota; class Dothideomycetes; order Pleosporales; family Didymellaceae; genus Boeremia; species Boeremia lycopersici. The sequence continues at coordinate 276,803 of JAGKPY010000024.1, forward strand.
ACTCGGCGACTTATGCATACGCCGCTTCGGTGCCTGACACCAGCTTGACGATAGCAGACCCTTCCCGGGTTGAGGAAGTACAGAAGAAACGTCTGGATTCCGAGTATGACCAGTTTCTCCAGCAGCAACAACTTGCGCAGAAGCGTGAGCCACCGTCTCCAGCACAACAACCTTTACATCTCCAGCACTACCCACAGCCTCATCTCCTACCATATCAGCAGTTTCCGAGCGCTCAGCTTTATCAACAACCTCGGCCTCATTATCAGCCTCACGTCTACAGGCCTACTCCATTGTACCTGCAGCCTCCATATTTGCAGCAGTACTTGCAGCCTCCGCAATACCCGCCACTTCAGCAATCTCACTCGAATCCACAACTCCGACCTCAGTATGTCCAGCCGCATGAAGAAAGTGTAAGAGAGCGAGCTGTCGGTGCAGCAATGGCTTTTGATAGAGTGCTTTACCGCGCATATCGAAAGTTCCGCGATAGCTGAGAAGTGGTATTGCGAAGTCGGTGCGATCGTCGGCTAATACCCGCATGACACAAATCCGAGAATTGAGCCCAAGATGCAAGCAAGTATGAAGAAGAACAGCGTCTGAGGGCGGGGTAGAATTCTCATTTGCAAGACACTGCATCTGGTCTCTCCGCTAGGTCCTTGACTATCAAAACACGTCGATACGAGAAATTCTAAACTAGACCGATTGGCAGTCTCTTGCCATGCCGCTGCAATCTCAACACCACCGTTGCTCAATCCAGAGAAACCAAGCGAACAACATCCTTCTCCAGCTTAATCTTGCCACGCTGTACCAGGTAAGCAAAAGCAGCGTCTAACTCCTTCAGACTAAACTCATGATCTTCAGGCATCCATTCATTGAGCACTTCCGAGCACCTCTGCATCGTCTCCGCTTTTCTGTTCTTGAAAAGCGCCTGCTTCATTTTGACCAAAGAATACAACAGCGTCTCCAGCTTTTGAAATCTCTTCTCGGAAACCTTTCCATGCGGCGACTGGTATGGCTCTACATGTGCACGTCGTATGTCGCGCGCGAGTTGCTGAGTTGGGCTGAGGTATGTCTTGGCCAGCGAAGCATCAGCCTCCTGGTCTTGATCGTTGTGGTATATAAAACCATTTCTGATAGCTAGCTTGCCCTGCGCCGACAAAGCTTCGAGTATGCGCGTTCCCTCTTTCTCGCCAAAGTTCGGTTCCTGTGCATCTAGCCCATAATTGATGGCACGAATAGCGGAGATGAGCGCAAGACCACCTGGCCACCACTGTGCATTGAAGCTTTTCAACAAGACAGACTCGCGATTCAGCTTATTTTTGAGACGTCTTGACGAGGGAGGTGGGGTGGTGTGCTTTGGGAACAGTCTGTCAGCAAGGGATATTTTTCCTTTGGTGACTTCGCTGGCTGGGGTAGTACGGGCAGTACGGTCGACGCGGAGTTTTGGGCCTTTAGAGGTGGTGTTGGAAGTGGGACGCCGTTCGAGTGCGTGCTTGAACTGGTTCACTTGTCAGCTGGGATCACGCTACAAGTCAGTCGCATACCTCGTTGTCAAGTCTCATCTTCTTGGCCGCCACGGGAGAAGCAATGTCGGCAACATAGTTGCTTGCCAAAGTGTCTTCACTTTCATCGTCTGCCATGTCGACATCGGCAGTGGATGAATCCTTGTAATCTCCCCGAAGAGCCTGCGTTGGGCTTCTCTTTCGTTTAGAAGTCTCTCTTCTTGTTGCTTTTACACTGGCTATTTGTTTCGCCTTCCCGCATCTTACCTTTTCTTTCGTAGCCTTACCTGTCAAAGAAATGAGCTTGCTCACGTTCAACAGGCTCAGGCTCGTCAATGCCCGGTTAGAACTCGGTACTCGTTGGTGAAGAGACGATCTCGCGACGGACTGAAGAGGTTTAGAAGTCGGTGTTAAATCGATTCGTGTTCCGTAAATTAGACCTCTGGAAGACGGCGTAATTTGAGCCGCAGGTGCTAGGCTCTCGCTTTTGCGCGGTGAGCGAATCGGCAACGAACAACGAAGGCTTGGGCTGGGAGCTGATGCAAAGATAGGAGGAGAGATCTTCGGGGCTTCAGTCTTCTTTCTCGCAGCAGCTGTTGTCTTGACTGCGAACTTCAACCTCACGGAACGTGCAACGAGCGGCTTGTCATCTGAACTGTCAGACTCATACTGTGGTTGAACTTTGGCACTGCTAGCAAGACTAGACCTTCCAGCAGCCTTCCACTTTGGCAGACGCGTGACGAGCGCTTCATCGTCCGAGCTTTCGGCCGTAGCTTCTTGAGTGACTGCATCAGCACCAACAAGACAAGCCTTCAAGGCGATCTTCCGCTTTGCTAGACGCGGGATCAATGGCTTGTCGTCCGAGCTGTCAGAACTACCTTCGTTCCTATCATAGATGTGACCCGTTCGTAGTGTAAGGGTATTGGGGGTGGTGACTTTGGCCTCGCCGTCGGAGTCGATAATGTAGGGGAACGAAACTGTGCCATCGGATTTGAGGTGTTTGGAGGCAGAGGATGTTGTGCACTTAGGTACAAACGGGGCGCGCTTAAATGATGGGTATGCCTGTGAATATCAGTGTTTGCGCAGAGTGGTCAGGAGGGCGTGGAACATACCTTCGCTTTCGAAGCCATGGCGAAGGCGCTGGTACGCGTAATTGAACAAGAACGGTGTTTGATCACGAGAAACAAGGGGGAAGATGTTGTGATAGCAAACAAACGCTTTGTGTGCCGAGACTCAAGGCAGCAATACCATGGATCAGAATATTCTGGCGACATTTCGAAATAGGTGCGAGAGCAGGTGAAAGAGAAACCTGCTCTGTTAAAGGCTCGGTGAACTCGTCCCGATGTCGATAGAACGCATCTCATTACAAATTCTTCTCAATTCACACAGCCTTGTATAGATCATGGCGCCCTCAACGATCACAGACGATTACTACGCGATCCTCGAAGTTGACCAAATTGCCACACGAGACATGATCGTTAGGTCTTACAAGCGACTCGCGTTGAAATTGCACCCAGACCGTAACCTGTGGAGGAAACAAGGAGCCAAGAGTATGTTCAGGTGATCGATATATTTGGACCACTAACCTCTACTAAGATTAGATAGGACAAACTTATATATAGAGCTATTAGAACATATATCCTCTAGCTCCTAGAAGCAGCTTAGCTATAGGTTATATAATCCTATAGAGGGCTAAGCTACTTAGTAGAGCGTTATAAGAGATCTTATAACACTCCTAACTATATACCTATACTGCTCTACTATAATATACCCCCTAGGTGTCTGCTAGGAGGTAAACACCTACTAATAACATATGTAGAGCTTGTTAAGTTAAGTATATAGAGTTATAGTTAACCTACTTCCCTAAGTATCTATTTAAATAGTAATATAGTTTAATAGCATTAAAACCTATACCTATTTCCTATTTATATACCTGCAAGCTATATAGCTCCTGCAGCTAGACTAAGCTACTTAAGACTTCTTATTAGGCTTATGCTAGTGTAAGTAGTGCCTTACCCTTATACTCTTCTCACCTCTATTAATACTATGCTTATACTGTCTTGTTAAGACTATATAAGCACCTAGAACTCTAATTATACACTTTATATAGTATAATTCTGTTTACACAGCTCCTAGAGTGTTATACACTATAAGAACTTATATATATAGAGTATATTAACTAGATTATTATTATAACTAACTATCTCTTTACCTTTATAATATTAATCTATGTTTTAAGAGGCAACACATTACTATTTATTATACCTTTGTTATAATCTATAGTGGTGCATTTCTTTATAATAAATAGTTAATATTATCCTTATTAGCCTATAGCTATACTTTCTTACCCTTAACACTACTATTACTACTATCTATATGCTGCTACTACTACTACTATAACTGTAAGTAACTTTCCTATATCTAAGTCTAAACATTAATTAGCTTACTCTTATAAGCTTATTACTCTTTATTATAACACTTAGAGTATAATAAGTCTTCTTCCTTAGCTTCTCTAGTATAATTAGACATAGATTATAATACTTATAAGCTATTAACTAATAACTATATAGTCTTATAGTTCTTATACCTTATATACTACTGCCTACATCCCTATTAACTAGGAGTACCTTAATTATAAGATTGCTAAGGCTATAGCTACGTTACTTTATAACTTAGCCCCTCTACCTCCTCCTAAGGCTAGCCTAGCTACCTCCCCCTCCTCTATATTACCTACTACTCTTCTACCTATAGCTCCTCTTACTCCTCCTATAGCTCTACTACCTACTACTAACACTCCTATACTCTATACACTTTATAAGATTACCTCTTAAGCTCTTAAGCTTAAAGGGGGCTCTAGCAGTACTTACTTAACTAGCCTAATTTTAATTAGGTTATTAGTAGAGTTATTATTATTACTAACACTGTCTACTATCTCTATCTTATCTATTTAGGTTCCTAGGCTAGCGTTACCTAATATAGGGGTAGAGATTGTATGTAGGCTTAGCCTATAGCCTTCCTATTTCCTATTAGGTAGTGCTAGCCCTAGTTAGTCTCTAATACTTAGGGACCTCCTTAGGTTAGAAAGTAGGACTCTATCCCTAGTATTTCTAGATAAGGATGCTAACTTTCCTACTCTATTGCCCTATCCTACTTATAAGCCCTCCCCTCTCTCCCTTAGTACTTCTATGTTGCTTACTACTAATAATAAGCTACTTAATAATAATAATAAGCTATACTCTTATGCTCTTCTCTCCTACCTAGCACCTTACCTAAAGCCCTTTCTGCCTACCTGTTGCAACTCTTACCCTAAGAATAGGTCTAGGTCTAGGGGTAGGGAGGTAGAGGGTAATAGTATTATAGGCCTATTAACACCCTTATATAAGTGTAAGCGCAGTATTACTAAAGAGAGGGACTACCTTCCTTATTAGGGGGAGATAATAACTCTATAGGCTAGGTGCTATTATTATATTTATTCTACTTTGTAGTATAATAACTACTACTATAGTTATTACTATAACTATAATAGCACTAGTGCTATATACTACCTCTATATTACTAGGTATAAGTGCTGTCCCTAGTAGGTAATCCCTTAATATTAACTAGCTCTTAAGTGTATACTAACATATTCTAAAGCTCTATACGCCTAGCCACCCTTACTAAGAGGCTTACTAAAGCACTTAATACTATCTCTAATAGTAGAAAGCCTAGAGTAAAATATTAATATACTATTAATAGTATGCATGCCTTAGCCTATAACTATATAGATAATGTTTTGCTCTGCTCCTTATTAGGTAAAACTAATAAGGAGGGTAAGCCTTCTTAGAGGAGGAAGGGTAAGGGCCCTACTAATAGCAAGCTATTAAGCTACTACTCTGTTACTCCTACTCCTACTCCTGCTCCTACTACTCCTCCTTCTATAGCAGAGATCCTATGTGTGCTAGCCTTCCTTAGTATTAGCTTTAAGGCCACTATAGAGCTTGCCTATAAGGGCTAGTAGAACCCTACTAGGGGGGGTTATCCCCTAGTATAGTATAGTTTCTATAGAATAGCACTAGATTTGTTTATCTAGTATATTCCTATACCTTAACTTTAACTTATTATAAGCTATTTATAATATTACTATGCTGCTTAACCCTACTAACTTACTTACTAGAGCGTAGTTATATAGGTTAAGTTGCTTAAGGAAGTATATAAACTACTATAAGGTAAGCACTTTTATTATTCTATCTACAAGCATATTACTTATCTTTAGGTATACTACTTTAAAGGAGCCCTTATAGTACTCTTCTCTAAGCTATATATTCTATATATTAATATATTAGAGGCAGGTAGTTACCTATCCTTCTTTACTAACTATAAGGTAAATAGTTTGCAGGTTATTATAGAAGATCTTCTAACTATTACTAAGCTTTAGCATAATCTTAGCTATAAAGCACTTAAGAGCTATAGACTCTTTGCTTATAAGCTTAAGTATAAGAAGCTCTACTTCTATAGTTAAGGTAGTTACTATTACTTGCCTTATAGACTTCTATATAATAGGTCTGCTAAAGAGTAATATAAGGTACCTATTACTAGAGCAGTATATCTCTTTATTATTAGTAAATAAGGTATCTACACATATATAGAGATCTTCTCTAATATGTTAACTATACTAAATTCCTAGGTGCTTAGTATAGAGAAGGTACAAGATAGTATAATCTACTACTTTAAAGTGTAACTTATTAGGATTTATAAGGAAGTATAATAGTTAAGACACTATAAAAGCAATATCTAGGTAAACTATTACTATAGTATATAGTATAGACCCTACTTACTCCTAGTAAGCTTTAACTTGCTGCTTTATAGCACTTCCTAAGCTCTTTATAAGGGGTATAGAGCTTATTAGTACTAGAGGGAGCTATACTAAGCTTAAGAGGTTAAACTTTGCAGCTACTTTCTTAATATATAAGTTGTGCAATAGGGAGATTATACAGTGCTTACAATCCTATATAATATAGATCCTAAGGAACTATTTAGTAGATTCTTATTCTTCTACTTTATACTTTGCTTTAATTATACTTATAACCTTAGCTACCCTCTAGGTGTTGTCCTTATAGGATAGTATAAGGATATTATTAATATAAAATAGGACTATAACCTTTTACTTAGTGTTAAAGAAGAGGCATAGCTCTTCTTTAGACATAATAAGTCTAAGCTATACTAGTGTTCTAGAGAACTCCTTATACTATAGGATTAGCAAATCTTATAGCCTATACAGCATATTTAGTAGCTTAACACACTTCCTAGCTTATTAGTAGCTGTTAGGGAGCTTATAGAGCATGTTAGGATAGCCTAAGCAGCTAGTATACAGGAAGGCGCCTATTATATCTAGCTATATAATCTTAAGGTTAAACTTAGCTATAATTGCTATTATAATTTAGAATAAGTAGGCTGCTAGCATTATAGCATACATAGACTTAATAGAATCCTTAGTTTATAGGTTACCTTACACACAGATTCTTACTTTACACTTTAGAAAGAAGCTATCTTTATTAAACTTATAGGTAAATACCTACTTAAGGGGTAGAGGATATTATCCTATATTAGCATAATTAATTTCTACCTATGTTTTATTCTTTATAAGCATCTTAATCTCTTTCTATACTGCTTCCTAGAAGAGAGCCCTATATAGATAGGTATATAGCTCCTTCTATTTTATTAGGGGTAGTAGAAGAGTGTCTTAGTACACTCTCTAAGCGCTATAGGATAGTCTTTTAGGCTTAGTTACTGCAGCTGCAATAATTAAGTATAGCGTCTTAAGCTTAATATTATATCCTAGTTTGTTAACTATTAGAAAGTTTATTTAGATAAAGAAGAGAAGCTATAGGTTATTTATATTATATAACTAGATAGGTTCTAGTCCTATTAAGATGTAATATTATCCTCTCTTTCCTTTACCTTTACCTTCCTCCTCTAAGGGTTTAGGTATAGGCTCTCCCTAAAGACACTAGCTCTTATATATAGGTCTATTATAGATCTTCTATATATAAGGCTACTTCTTTAGAGGGGCTGCTTTAGAAGCTTCTAGTAATAAGTTAGATTGCCCTTAAGAGGTAGCTTAACCTGCTTATAAGCTTGTTAGTCTATAGCTAGTAGGCTCTTATAGAGCTGCTAATACTAATAAAGCTTCTAGCTCTATAAATAGACCTAGAGATGCTATATTATTAGGAGCATACACCTCCTATAGCAGTTTACCTAGCGTCTAGATTTATACCCCTTATAGGATAGATAATCTACCTTCCTATCTCTTAGGTTTAGGGGTAGGATTAAGTAAGTGCAACCTAAAGTATAGGGACTTTACTACACTTTTATCTTTTAATAACTTAGCTAAAGTTATTATTTATATAGTTAATACTTCCTAATACTTGCTCTAACTAGACTAGCTATCTATATTATTATAAGAGTTATTTGCACCACCCCTAAGCCTTAGCTTAGTAGAGTCTTTCTTATCTTCTAAGTACAGCTTATCCTAAGTATACTTAGTATACTTAGTATAGGACGTTTATGTGTTATCTAGCTTATACAAGATATAGACAAGCTTTAGAGCCTCTTCCTTAGGAATTATAAGCTATTTATTACTTCCCTCATAGAAGAGGTCCTTGTTAAATGTTATATTGCGTGTTATAATTACTTAATTAAGTTAGGGGATCTATATTTAGTATATATTAGAGGCCCTATACCCTATAAGATACCTAATATGTCCTTAAGGAGTAACCTTAAAGGTTCTCCTATTACGTCTAGCTGTATAGTCCCTATTAAGTAGGTATACTTAGTAGCTATATATATATATCCTACTCTAATTAGGTCTTAAATTAGCTAGTGCGCTTCTTATATGCTCTAGCTAATACTATTAGAAGTATTAAGTAAACTATAAGTCTAAAGTCTTATTAGGTAACTAATAGTTATGTGCTAGTAAGAGACTTATATTATACAACTATATTACTGCCTCTACTACCTCTAGCTAGAGCTTCTTAGGCAGCTTTAAGCTGCTGGATATCTTGATTAACTTAGTAATAATCTCTTAGCTAGCTTACTCTAGGCCCCTATTAGGCTTATAGGTGTATAATAGGGTAGGCTATATAGTAATACCCTTCTCTATAGCCTATTTAGTATACCTTATAGTACCCTACTTTAGGAGAGTAGCTATATTATTATTAGAGTGTAAGACTATAATCTTTAACCTATATCTAGTGTATATATAGGTGTAGAATACTAGTATTACTCTTATAATCTTAGCTAGTAATTTACTAAGTAAGCTAAAGCAGTATATCTTACTACTATATAAACACTTTATAATAAGTATCTACTATTCTCCTAAACATCCTTTTAGCATGTTAAATAGGTCCTATCCTACCCTATAGTATAGTTAGGGGCCCTACTCTTATAGGCGTCTTAATATAACTTATGCAGCATATATTATTACGTAGTAGGTACACTTAGAGTGCTTAGTACCTAAGATCCTAATATTACAAGCTTAGTAGACTAGGGCCTATAGCACTTACTTATCTAGGTAACCTACTCTTATATGCTAGAGAGCTTTAGAGTCTGCCCTAGCGTGCATTATCTAAGATTTAAGCCCCTTATAACTAGGGTGCACAGTGTTAATAAGTAGAGGATAGGATAAAAGTAGCTTATATTTAAGGAATATAAGGTTGTGTATATACTATATATTAGCTACTATAATACTCTTCTTAAGCGTGCTAATATAGAGTATATAGTCTAATCTTATATACTATATATTACTCTTTAGGAGCAGAGCTTTAGAGACTATATTTATATAGAAGTCCTTTACTATAACTATATTATAGAGAAGTAGGTCCTCTATTTTCTTCCTAGAGGGTCTATAAATAATCTATTAGATCTAATAGTCTCCTATCCTATTAATAGGGAAGAACTAGGTACCTACCTCTACTATGTAGACATTAGGAGGAGCCTTCTTAAAGGTACCTAGTACTAGCTATTCCTTACTATTTACTAGGTGTACTACTGCTCTATTATTAAAGATTATATATTAGGAGAGTAGGTGCTTGCTAAATATAAGGCTTGCTAAGTATACTCCTATTAATTTAAGCTTACTTATTAGGCTTAGGTTAATTAGGAAGGCTTAAATAAGACTAGGGTAAGTAGTTCTAATTAGTAGAGCTTATAGGGCTCTATTAGGCATTAGTAAGCTCTATCCTTTTTAGAGGAGCACCTTCTTTACTATCTTAAAGCTTAGAGTGTAGAGGCGCTTAATAATTACCTCCTATTTAATAGGTGTAAGCTTTATAGGCCTTCTTACAGAGCTCTCTTTTACTACTATTTTAAGCCTCTAGCAATTAGTTAGCTTTTAGTTATATAGAGCTGTTAACCTAGGTTCCTTGTATAGATACTTAGCAAGCAGCTACTTCTTAGCTATAAAGCTCCTGTTTTTGCCTAGTAAGCTTCTATTTTTAGAAGAAGTATTTAGGTAATTTCTAAATATAGCAAATATACTAGGTTAATTATTTACTGCTTATTTGTTATACTCCTCTAGGATGCAGCTATAGGCTTACACTACTATAGGCAGGTTAGGTACTTCTATCTTAAATATAGTAAATTTAATAATTTTAATTTATATTAAGTATACCTACTCTAGTGTAATTTAGCTAGAGAGCACTTAAAGGAAGTCTTATATAGCTAGCTTACCTATAACTTTATTAAGTAAGTAGGCCTTTACCTTATAGTAGAGAGTGTTCTAGCTAGTAAGCTACTACTCTAGCATTATTATACTATAGTCTACTATACTTAGGTAAGCGCAATATTCTATATAGACTTGCTTAGATATATTAGTATTAATAGGTGTAAGCTGCTTCTTTAGGTATTTTATAATATACTAAAGTAATTACTTACTCCTAAATTCTAGGAGTGTTATTAT